>JAEIFG010001576.1:0-34599 GCA_018901795.1 Drosophila sp. st01m
ATGCCCCGCCACTTCACAGTGCTTCAAACGGGCAAGTCGAGCGACTCCACGGTACCCTGGTCGAGATTGCTAGATGTCTGAAGATCGACAGAAAGATCGAAGACACAACTGAGTTGATGATGAGAGCAACAATAGAGTATAATAAGACTCTGCACTCAACTACAGATATGAGACCGGTTGATGTCCTGCATGCGGCAAGCGACAGCCAGTGGCAAGTTATCAGGGAAAGGGTTGCGAAAGCACAAAACACGAATATGGAGAGGCTAAACCCAAATAGGTAAAATAGGGTATTTGAGGTAGGAGAGAAAGTATTTATAAAGAGCAATAAAAGGCTAGGGAACAAACTTTCGCCCCTGTACGCGATGTTGCAGATTTCACATTCAATAATAATTTTTTGAATGAGTCTTTGATAATCGGGGGTAATAATAGAGTTCTTTGAACTGAAGTATGAGTTTTTCCATACCAGGGTGTAATAATTCTTTATGTGTTTTAAGAATGATTTCTTTGAATTGAGAGTATGTTTGAGTGTCTATTAGTTTAACACTGGTTTTCATGACGTTAGTGAGATTGTCGGGACTTATGATTTGGATATAAAATTATTGCTTCCTTCCGAAAGAAATCTTTTAAACCGTTATTTTCTATTAGTACTTTCTTCTTAATAGAATGTGATAATAAGGTGAAAATAAATGAATATAGAATACCTACGTTTATTGAAAAAGACCGTTGACCGGAAGGTTTATCTTTAACTTGGAGATTGACAAAAATAGAGCTTATTATGTTTATTGAAGAGCCAGTGTCAACAATGCATCTATATCTGTGGTTATTGAACATGCACTCTATGGGATCCCAGGATTGTATTGGAAAATTTTCAGCTTGTTGATATTGCTGATCTGTAAACATTTCTGTCTGAGTATTCTGTAATTGATCTTCATGGAACTGTTCGTCGTTGTTATTGTAGTGGTCACTTTCGTTATCGTAATTTGATTCGTTCTGATGGTGACATTCAATTATCTGCATACGTGCCTGTCCGCTGCCTTCTTCTGAATTCGTTGTATAAATTTCTGTTCTGATCAACGTTTACGTTAGTGTTTTGGATCTGCGTGGAGTTTGTTAATGGAATAAAGGGGCAAACGAATCGTTGATTGGGACGGGTGTTTTTATTTTGATTAATGTTTGTATTGTTATGGATATTAAGTGAATTTGAGTTAAGTCTTGCCTGACTATCGGACTTTTTGGAAATTGGGTCTTCGTATAGACCTTCTTGTTAGGCGGCTTGTCTTAATTTTTGAACGGTTGAAATGTCATGTCTCGCTAAGGTCATGAACAGCCTATCGGGGAGTGAGCGTTGAATTGTATTTTATATAGTAGTTGCCATTGCTTGTGTATAAACTGCTGTATTATTTCGGTCATTTTCTAATGCTAACTTATTTATAATTACAGTTAACTTATCTTCTAATTGTTCACAGAATAGACGTAAGTTACCTTTGAAGGGTGTGCAATACAACCTTCTTAGTATTTCTTCCAGGGGCTTCGGAGGCTTGAATTTAATTGTCTTCTGTAGAATATCGTTCGAAGGGTATAAGTTCAACAGGTATTCGATTCGTGTGATGAACGAGCTGAGACTGCATGGGTCTCCAGAGAATTGCGGTACTTGGCGTATTTGCCGAAGTAATTGAGACAAACTTTCCGTTGCTAACGCCATTTTAGTTTTATTTATAAAACGTTGTTTAAACAATAATTTTTCGTTTTTTAGTTGTTTAGTTTCTGTTATTGTTTACAGACTGCTGCGATATGTCGAGACTTATGTCTTAAGTGAACTGCACTGTTTAAACCTTGTAAATTGATTTTTTGATTTTTACTTAGTGAATACAAGTAAGTAAGTATATATAAAATACTTTGTCTGCACTGACTGACTGATAATAGATTCGTATGGGTATTTATATTTTTTAATTCCATCTGCAAGCTAATTCCGCTGCACGCGCAGCCCAATTGCCAAAATTCGTGGAACATTTGGCAACAAGTCAGGTGATCCAGAAGTGTCGCAACGCCGCTGCCGCCGCTGTCGTCGTCGCTGCTCTATTAGGGTTCTGATTAGCTTAGTGTAATTAGTCTTAATCTTGTAACAAAGAAGAATAGTCCGATGGGTATATAATTTATGGAGCGGACTACATAAAGCTTCCGCACAGTACTTTAATACAGAGCCTGGCACACCATCAGGACCTGGCGTGTGTACTGGCTTGATTAATTTAAGTTCACAAAGAAGCGAGCTTTCTGTGAATGTAGGGCTGTAAATACAGTTTATACTACTAAGATTGTACGGGTATGAGTGACCAGCATGGAGACTACTCATACAGTAAATAGTTTGGAAAAAGTAAGCAAATAAATCAGCAATGGATTGATCAGAATTAGCTTAAATGTTATTAAAGCAGAGAGATGATCGAAATAATACAGGTTTTCGCTTAGGGTATACAAATTTGTAAAACTGTTTAGGATCCCTAGAGAATTCGAGCTTACAACGTTGTAAGTAATTTTTGTAGCACTGAGAATTAAGTACCAGAAAATTCGAATTGGTAATTAAATACCGGGAGAAGTCATAAGGACTTCCCGACTTTTTATATCTTTTTGAATTGCTTAGATTTTGCATTTTCTAACTGTGATAATTCTCTAGAAAACCAAAGAGGTCTATCAGCACTGATAGGAGATACAAGCGGAACACAGATATAATTCTGACCAATCCATACTCGACATCATATTATTTAGCTTAAGGAAATCTGTTTTTTAAAACACCTACGAGCAGTAATATCAGATAAAAACTTATCAGGGCCCATAGGTAAATTAAGAGTGGATGGTATGGGTCTTCCGGCATAACCAAAGGGTCAATCCTAGATACAATGCTATTGTTGGGGTCCAATACAAACAGCAGGTCAAGAGTCCTTTTTAATAGAATTGCAAACAGGATTGACTTGAACCAAAGAAAACTCTAAGAGACCAGCAATAAAACTATTGGAATTATCAGGTATAAGTAAATTCGAGTCATAGGAGGCAAACCATTTAACATCGGACAGATTAAAATCCCCGTGACAAAAACTAATATCTACTATCTCTGAAGCTTACCAAAATGTAGGAAATGATAGTAAGAGCGGAGCCAACACCAACGAGCGGGGTCCGATCTTTCTTTCCTTTGTACTCGGCCACAAAAGCTTAGAGAGATCTTTAAAACTCTCTCTAGTACGCTCCATATATTTGCGAACTTGCACCACAATGTCCCGGCAAGTTTCGCAGCGCCATCTCAAGCCAATGCTTTTGTCAAGGTAATCCTTGACTTTTTGTTGTTAGACCAACACTTTTCAAATGATAAATCCGGTCTCAAAAAAAAAAGAATGCACTTAGCAGCTGATGGAAAGATAGAATAAGACAAATCAACAAAAACAAATAGAAATCAGATGATTTTGTTAAGTTTACTTAAATACTACGTCACTATATAAACACAATGAAAGCACGTATAGAACACCGATTACCGAAAGAAACACAGTTGCACAAATTAACTTATAAATTTCTTGTTAATGGGACAAAAACGATTAAAATCACGGAGCACAGGAAAAACACAACTGGACACAGAAAATATTGCATTATATATTTTTGTACAATCATCTAAAATTTATTCAATATTTAATTTTAACATATAAAATATTTTTCTGTTTCTCGAAAATTTATGGCCAATCTGAGCAATTACGACCACCCATTTTATACCAACACAATTTAGCTAACGAACGACAACAACAAAGATAAATACAAAGACAAACAGAACACCAGCGGAACAGAAATTTGGCAACAGTAGATCAAATTACCGAGCTATTGGGACGGTTAATAGCACAACAAGTCCCGCTTATAGTGCAAGCTTTAAATAATCCAGACCAGGATTTTAGCAATGCAATAGACCAGGGTATAAGTGCAGAACATCGTGAAAATTGAGTGGGATTCGACAAAGTCCCAGATGTAGTAAAATGCCTCAGAGAATTTTCTGGAAGTCCAGCGGAGTTCAGCTCTTGGAAAAGAGCGTCGATCGCCTAATGGGAGCCTACGCAGGGCATTAGAAGCATATAGCGTTCCATTAAATTGGAAAGCAATGGTTAAGTGTCTAACGATGCATTACGGAAACAAGCGTGAACTTGGTACACTAGAGTATCAGATAACTAGAGTAAACAGATAACTCAGGGTAACCAAACGGTCGAAGAATTCCATCAGACGGTATATCAACACCTGTCCCTTCTGCTAAACAAGGTGAATTGCACGAACTTGGGTACAGAAGCTCATCGACTTCTCAAGAAAATGTACCGCGGCAAAGCCACGGCACTCGCGCCAAGTGATCTTCCTTCGGCATTGAACATAAGCCTAAAAATGGAAAATCAAAAATATCGCACCATGCATGCGGTAACCTTGGGCAATTGACAAATTTTCCAAAGTTGCAAAAACCCAAATAATAAATAGAAGATATTCGAACACCACTTCGCGACATAGTTTTCTATTTTGGTGTACCAAAATTCATTGTGATGGACAATAAAAATCCCCTGAACTCTGAATCAATATGCTTAGTTGACCAGCTAGGGATATAAATTTATAAAACACCCCCCAATAAAAGTACATTTAACGGACAGATTGAAAGATTTCACTCGACACTCTCTGAAATAATAAGATGTCTGCAGAGAGATCAAGTTCATAGGAACTTCGAAGAGCTTCTAGATCGAGCGGTCTACGAGTATAATTACTCAATTCATTCGGTAACGAAGAAGAAGCCACTAGGAGTCTTCTTCGGCAAAAGAGTTCCAACTGACCTAACACAATACGAACAGGCAAGACTGGACAACATAGAACAACTGAGGTGTAAGCAGACAAAAGACCTACAGGACCTACAGGAAGGAGAAGAGGTTTTTTGTGAAAATAAATACAAGAGGTTCAAAATTATCAAATAGATTCAAAAAGGAAACAGTTAAGGAGGACAGGAACACTACAATACTAACAGAATCAGGGCGTATAGTATATAAGAGCCATATTAAAACTTAAAACATTCAATTACAGGATGCTGGTAGACTTAACCAACGCAACCATTACGATTACCAATCATAACGACGCACAGAGCGTGACCATTTATAAGGGGATCGGCAAAATTCGATCTAATGACACGAAAATTCTTCATGTTATTAATTTGGAACAAATTCGGGACGCGCCTAAACGATCTTACGATCAATAATAACAAACAGGTTATAATCAACACACAGTTTGAAGACAAATAAACAAAATTACCAAAATTTTAAATGACATTGCAAATTCCAATAAAAGGAACTCACTTTTGAGTAATGAATTAGCCATCATTTTTGAACCAAGTTCGACTTATTAAGAAAGAAGTCGTTACCATAAAATACGCCATTCAATGAGCAAAATTAAATTTGATCAATAGTTTCCTCTTAAACGAAAATGAAATAAATGTAATAAATAATCAATTTAAAAATGGTAATATGCCACCATTAACCACAGAAGAAATGTTGGAATTACCGATGTCTCCATTTTGCATAATGGAACGACACTCATATATTTAATAAAAATATTCAATTTAGAAACCGAAACTTTTGAATAATCCTAGTAAACGACTTCAATGGCACCATAACTTGGCCAGGCAATGCGAAGCGGATAAAGGGTACCTACTTGATCACCTTCTGGAATGAGACAGTTATCATCAACAGAAAAAAGTTCAGTAACACGAAAATACAAGTTACTAAACCGGGCATGCCATAATGCCAGGAACCGCCGGTACAATTTATTTTTAAGAATAAAAAAGTTAATTTGAACCTGTTTAAAATGCATTTTCGCAAAAACTCTGTACTATTGATTGTCAGTTGACACCATTCAAAATTGATGGCGCCACTAGGTTGAAAAAAGCGATAAAAAAGTAAGTTAATTTTATCTCTTTGGAAATGCCGGGCCCACTAGCAGTTAAATATTAATACATATTATGTATTAGCTATGTAACACACTAAACTTATTAAAAATGTAACTAATCGAGGATGTTTAATCTTAAAGTTTCAAATATATAAATTCTCCACTAACGCCCAAGCACTAGCAATCGGCCTCTGCCGAACAAATAGAGTCCTGCATATGATAAGAAGACGATGCGATATGCAGCTTCATAAACAATGTAACTCTAAACGTGCATAGGCAAAAATTTAACACGAGCTTTCCAATACTTTTCGCTGCGTCGATATTATTTTAGAGTATTTTCATTTGGTGACCCCGTATTTTTCACGCAAGTATTTTGTTAAAACATAATCGAATTGCGAGTGTGATTAAAAAAATTAATAAATAAAAGTTTTAAAATTCTTTTTGTGATGATAATTTAAATAAAAAAAAAAACTACAACATGGAAATAGTGAATGCAATTATTGAAGCCCAAAATATCTTGGGCAATAATCTGGAGCAGTTATATAATACGGCTGCGGTAGAAGACTGTTCGTCGGACTCACAACAGCTGCGGAACTGTAAATAATTGTGTGTTAAAGGTGACACTATTACAATGATTATAATACATTTAATATCATCTATATAATTAACTTTTTAGATGATAGATTTAATAAAAAAAAAATTAAGTGTTTTTTTTTTCTTTTATTATCTTTATTTGATATTGTTTTCAACTATTTCTGTTTTTTGTTTTAGGTAAAGGATAATAATATTGTGTGGTGCTGTTTTACATTTTATTTAAAAGCAAAATATGTACTGGATTTTCAAATTCAACTATTTCTGTTTTTGGTTCTGTTTCTTTTCCAATATTTTTGAAAGCGATTTTACTTGGTTTTAGGTAAAAGATAATAATATTGTGTGGTGCTGTTTTACATTTCATACAAAAGAAAAATATGTAAATTAAAACTAAAAGAAATACGAAGATTATTAGAATGTTTCTATAAATTGTGTTCTTTTTATTATTATTTCCTTAATTTCTATGAGTGACATTGGTTCGACTTTGGTTACCTTGTGTTCAGTAAATATTAAATTTGTGTATTTTGAATATTAATAGATATTGTAATTTGTTTTAATTCTGCTGTGCAGTTGGATATTCTTAAATTTTATTTTTTCAATATAAATATCTTGATCGTTACAATTTTGATAAATTTTTTCTCTTGTCATATTCCAGGTTATAAGTATATTTGGTTTAATGTGATGAATATAAGATTGTTTACGAAATTTTTGAAAAGTACAAGTTAGTGTTTCGTGTTTTATTATGTTATCTACGCAATGGTCTTTAACAATATTCTTTGTTAGTGTATTTAGAATGTGGGACATTAGGAATATTTCATTAGTAGCTACGCTATACCAACGGAAGTTTTTGTAGATAACGTTGCCAATATTGTCGTGTTTAAGTAGTTTGGGATTAAATATTCCTAGTCGTGTTAGTTCTGAAACCATTTCAATATCCTCGATATGTCCGGTAAAATGTTCAATGTTATATATTAATAGATTAATTTTTGTTCTTTCTTCAAAAAATTGGATTTTGTGTTTATTGTTTCTATGCCATTATTAAGACTGTCAATAACGTGGCTTAGAGTGCTGAGCTCTACTGTGTCTTGTGATTGGGTCGAAATTTTATGGTCAATATGTTGTCTGTCGTCTTCGTCTAGTGTGCCAAAAATATTTTAATGTGGAAACTATAATGCTCATAAATGAACATGTATTTAAACAGCCCTCGGAGTGAGCTGACACCAGTGGAGAATCAAGCCACTTGAAAGGGTCACAACAGGCTAAAAATACCACAGGAGTCGCAGCTCTGGCGCTCAGAAACAGTAGATACGCATACACAGATCACTAGACACAAAGAATGTCAATTAATAAAATAAGTAGAAAAGAGTCAACCACACCACAATGCTACAGTTGACTCCGTCTGAGATTACATAAGACCAATAAGGATAACAAGAAGAAGGGAGCCAACCACACTACAACGTTATAGTTGGCTCTATCTAACATTACCTAAGATCCCATAGAATATTAAATAGAATAATAAGTAGACAAGAACCACCGTACAGAAACAATGCGGTGGTCTCCACAAAATAGTACATAAGACACCCTATATAAACCCTTACAAATTAATAAACCAGGCAGTTCTTAAAGAAACGCGAGAGTGTGAGTCGATTTATTGGGTTTCGATTTGCTCACCGAATCGCTAGGTGTCCATAAATGAACATGAATTTAAAACGCCCTCGGAGCTGACACCAGTGGAGAAACAAGCCACTTGAAAGGGTCACAACAGGCTAAAAATACCTCAAGAGTCGCAGCTCGGGCGCTAAGAAATAGTAGATAAGCATACACAGTGTTAGATCACTTGGCACAAAGAATGTCATTTAATAAGATGAGTAGAAAAGAGTCAACTACACTACCATGCTACAGTTGACTCCGTCTAATATTACATAAGACCAATTAGGACAATAAGAATAAAGTAGCTAAACATACTATATCATAACAGCTGACTCCGTCAAATATTACATAAGATCATAAGTAAGCAAGCGACGACTGTACTAAAACATTGCGTTGGTCGCCACTAACATAGTACATAAGACATCTTAAAAAACCCAAAAAAATTTAAAAAAAACAGAAATTATAAAAAAAAGCGAGGGGGTTATTATTTAGGGGGGGGAAGGGGTGACAAAACAAAAAAAAACACGCGAAAAAAAACCCACAAATCAAAACAAAAGAAGAATTAAAAAAAAAAAAAAAAAAATTTTTTAAAAAGAGGCCATTCATTTCTCTTTACATTTTCTCGGTTAAATATTTAATTTATGTAAAGTTTTTAAATTCTTGATATTGTTTAATTATTCGATTAAATGTCTCTTTAATTTCTGTAATATTAATTGTGAGACAGTGATATGCATCAGCTTGGTGGGGATTATTTTGTTCCAGATTCGAATAAGATAAATCCTTGATTGTTTTCTATTGGGTTGATTTCGAGTGTTCCTGGTGTAGTTTGTGTCGCAATACAAGTTATTATGGTAATTATAAGTCCAATGATTGGGAGGTATCGGTTTGCTGGAAGTATTTGCTATCACTAACTTTCTTTTTTTTTTAAATTTTCTTTTATAATAAGTAACGTTTTGACCTCTATTATTTTCGTTATAATGTTTTTCGTCAAATTGTTCTATTCTGCTGTTTTTCTAAAGGTATTATTTGATTTTTGCGTGCGTTAAGGGTGCTTGTCAAAAATGTGTGTCAATTTCGAAATCCTGTCGTTTTTTGTTAAGTTTTCTGATTTTATTTTCTTTAATCATCTGGGTATCATTAGTAGGTATATCATTAAGTAGGATGTTAGCTGGTATATGTCCGGTTGTGTTATGTTTTGGCTTGTGGTTGTATATATATAAAATTGTCTCCATTCGTGTTTCTTTATTTTCTCTATTGTTCTCGGTATTGATAATTCTGATATTTTTCATTTATGGTTTTTTTTTTTTAAAGTAGTGCTCATAAATGCGGATTCTTTGTCTGCTTTAATTTTTTGTGGTTTTCCCATGTCGTTAAAAATTCTAGTAAGGGCTCGTTTTGCCTCTAACCAATCTCTACTGTTTGTTTTAATAAGTGAAGCAAATTTTGAATATACGTCTATACAAGATAAATACTGTTCGTTGTCAATTGCATAAAAGTCAACATAAATTTCTCGTGGGTTATTTGTTTCTGGAGTTATTTCGAAAACTGTAGTTTTAGTTGGTTCATGTTATGTTTTGAATTATAAATCGGGAAAATAGCGAGTCTCTTTAAATAATCGTATCATTATTTCAATTCCAGGGTGTAACAATTTAGAATGTATTGAATTCCTTAAATTCAGGGTAAGATTTTATGTCTTTTAGCTTTGATACATTTTAGAATTTTAACGTTACTATGGGGGTTAATAGTTACCTGAGTTTTGAAAAACTAAAAAGTCTTTATCGTTTTCCATATAAATAACACTGGAATTGTTAAAGAAGTGTATCATTTAATAAGAAGTATTTAATGTTGCTTTTGTTGAGTAATGTCAATGTATTTGAATTAGGGTCAGATATTTTGTTTTTGAATTTTATGACCTTGTCATAATTTCTTCGTTACTATGGGGGTAGTGTCTTTAATTAATTCAATTTGTCTTGCAAATTAGTTTATTGGAATTGTTTAGAAGTGATTTGAATGTGAATTTCTGTTGCTTTCTGATGAACTATGTCATTGTTTTTGCTGTTGAAATATTTTCTTCTTCGCTACCATGTATTTCTTCAATTTTGACACGAGATAAAGCGTCTGCTACGTGATTTAGTTTGCCTTCTAATTATTTGATTTTGAAATTATATTCACTTAATCTAATTCGCCAACGTTGTAGTTTCATATTAGGTTCTTTAATATTATTTAGCTAAACAAGGGGTTTGTGATCGCTTAAAATCTCAAAGGGGACTCCAATAGATAAGGTCGGAAATATTTGGTTGCCCCAACGATTGCTAGTAGTTCTTTTTTAATAGTGCTATAATTTTGTTCATGATCATTTAATATTCTGCTTGCAAAACTTACTGGTTTATTGTCCTCCTATGCTGAAATTGCTAGCGTCAGTAGTGAATCGAAATGTTTTTGTGAAATCAGGCCGAATTAAAATTGGGTCGTTCATTATGAGTGTTTAAAATTTTCAAATAGTTTATTGTATTCTTCGTTTTTGAGTATATTTTAGCTCCTATTTTTATAAATATTATCAGAGGTTTGGCAAACTTTGAAAAATCTGGATTGAACTTAAGGTAATACCCGCAAAGGCTTAAGAAAGATTTGATTTCTTTTGGTGTGTTTGGGATGGGAAATTTTTCGATTTCTTATAAGATGACCTAAGAAATTTGCTTGATGTTTTGAAAATTCGCATTTGTCCAATTGGAGTTTAAGATTTGTCTCTTTAAGTTTCTCAAAAACTTTTCTCAGTGAGTCTAGGTGTTCGTTCAGATATGTTGAATAAATGATCATCATCATCTAAATAAACAAGGCTTAATCGCACTGATTAACTGAGGTCTGGTTTGTCTCTGATTGAAACCACCGTTTTTGTATAGACTTAGGGTCCATTTACGATTTGGTGAAAAATTTTTCTAAGTCATTCGTAGTAAGATATTGGCATTTTCCTAATTACCCTGCAACCTATTTCGTCAAAAATAGGAATCGGAAACGTTCATCATTAAATTGTTATTTCTGTAGGTTTCGATAGGCGCATTGAAAACGTTGAATTGCGGTTTGCCAGAGGCATCTATCAATTTTAGGTGAGCAACCATAATGGACAGAGGGCAGTAAAACAACTAGTTAGTTACACTTCTTAGAGTGCCATGGAATTTGTTTATTTGTTTCTGTTTGTAGGCAAGTGGGTAGTTTTGGTTTTTGTAAATTGGGTTTTGTGAATGGTTTTATATCATGAGGTATTACACTTAGAATGTAAGGTTTTCTTTTCAATTTTCACCTGGCATTTTAATAAATTTGAAAATAAAAAATATTTATTATTTAAATGTTAAAAATGCATGTTGCAAAGTCTATGTATAATGATTTATTTTCTTAGTACTTTTCATCTTAATAAAAAGGCAATGCTTGCTAATGAGGTCTTTTAGAACGTAATTCATGTCGTTGGAAGGTAGCAGGAGCATTTTTTATTGCCAAATGGCAACCCAGTGTACTCATAGTTTGGTTGGAAACACCGATTTTGGTATAGAATTAGGGTGAAAAGTCTTCTGCTAAGTTGTAAAAAATACTTATCATTTTCTTAATTTGCCTATTTTTTCCCTTTAATTAGGATTAGGAAATTTTTAATTTATTTTTTTTAAGTTTCGATAGTCCACGACCAACCTGAATTTCGGTTTGCCAGAGGCATCTATCTTTTTGGGAACAATCCATAATGGACTGCAGTAGGGGGTAAAGTCGCTTTGTCGTTAACCTTTGTTTAAATTTCCTCAATTTGTTTATTTGTTTCTGTTTCGTAGGCAAATGGGTACGAGTAAGGTCTTTTGTAAACTGGGTTTTCGTGAATGGATTTTTATATCATGAGGTATTACACTTGTGAATGTAAGGTTTTCGTTTTCGCAATTTTGATTGTCACTGAGCTCTTTTAATAAATTTGTAAGTCTGTATTTTTCCTCACTATTTAAATGTTCTAGTCTGTATGTGTGTTCTGAGTCTATGTTGTTGTCCATGGCATAGTTTATTTCTGATGTAAAGTTGTTTTCTTGTAAGAGTGCATTAAAATTTTTGAAGAGTTCTCATCACATGGATCTAGTTCTTTGTGAACGAATGTTCTTCCGTTAATTATTGTTTCCTTCCGAAAGTAATCTATTAAACCGTTATTTTCCATTAGTACTTTTCTTCCTAATAGAATGTCATAATAAGGTGAAAATGAATGAATATAGAATTGCTGCGTTTGTTGAAAAAGACCGTTGGCTGGAAGGTCTACTATTTGTTTAATTTAGAATAGCCTGTCATACTTCGAACAGTTATTTGTTTATCTTTAACTTGGAGGTTGAAAAAGTTTGAGCTCATCATGTTTATTGAAGATCCAGTGTCAACTATGCATCTATATCTGTGGTTATTGAACATGATCTCTATGTATTGGTGAGATCCAGGCTTGTATTGGAAAATTTTCAGCTTGTTGATATTGCTGATCTGTAAACATTTCTGTCTGAGTATTCTGTAATTGATCTTCTTGGAACTGTTCGTCGTATTATTGTAGTGGTCATTTTCGTTATCGTAATTTGATTCGTACTGATGATGACTTTCATCTATCTGCATACGTGACTGTCCGCTGCCTTTTTAGAACGCTTAATCGGCACTCTTGATTGTTGGGTGGACTGATGGTAGTTTCGGGTGTCGTTTTGACGGTCTTGAAGTAAGTCTATTCTGAATTCGTTGTATAAATTTCTGTTCTGATCAAATTGCTGTTTACTGGTTAAAGGTGTTTTGGATCTAGAAGGCGTTTGAGTTTATAGTGTTTTTTGGGTTTTGAATGGAATAAAGGGGCAAACGAATCGTTGATTGGGACGGGTGTTTTTGTTTTGATTAATGTTTGTATTGTTATGGATATTAAGTGAATTTAAGTTAAGTCTTGCCTGACTATCGGGTTTCTTTGAAATTGGGTCTTCGTATAGACCTTCTTGTTAGAGCGGCTTGTCTTAATTTTTGAACGGTTGAAATGTCATGCCTCGCTAAGGTCATGAACAGCCTATCGGGGAGTGAGCGTTGAATTGTATTTCTTATAGTTGTTGCCATTGCTTGTGCATAAACCGTTGTATTATTTCGGTCATTTTCTAATGCTAACTTATTTATAATTACAGTAGACTTATCTTCTAATTGTTCACAGAATAGACGTAAGTTACCTTTAAAGGGTGTGCAATACAACCTTCTTAGTAATTCCTCCAGGGGGTTTCGGAGTCTTGAATTCCGTGATTAAAGTTGTCCATTCGTTGTGCAACTCCAAATTGTGAAACTTTTTCAGCATCTCCAACAATTAGAAGTTTGATAGCTCCAAATATGATTGCCTTCTGTCGAATATCGTTCGAAGAGTATAAGTTCAACAGGTATTCGACATCGTCTGATTAACGAGCTGAGACTGCTTGGGTCTCCAGAGCATTGTGGTACTTGGCGTATTTGCCGAAGTAATTGAGACAAACTTTCCGTTGCTAACGCCATTTTAGTTTTATTTATAAAACGTTGTTTAAACAATGATTTTTAATTTTTTAGTGGTTGTTTAGTTTCTGTTATTGTTCACAGATTGCTGCGATATGTCGTGACTAATGTCTTAAGTGAATTGCACTGTTTAAAACTTTTTGATTGTTTTGTAAATTGCAGCGGTCGCACTTTTTGATTTAGTGGGCTACTGTTTTTGTTCACATACTGGTACAGAATGTCGAGACTTATGTCCTATGTGAACTACACTGTGCACCTTGGTTTTTTGTTAATTGTATTACACTTTAGTGGCGGTCTCACTTTACGAAGCGGGCCACAGAATTAGGTCTTTGAATAAACACCGATCACACAGGTTCTTGTGCGCATACCGATTTCAGTCACTTTAAGCAAACTGAATCACTTTGTTGCGGCCAATTCGCGGGTACTTGGTCGTACAAGTTTCCTACCGGCTGCGCCAATTAACATTTTAGATAATTGATTTAATAAAAAATATTAATTGATTTCCATTTATTATCTTCATTTGATATTGTTTTCATCAGAGGACAGTTATGACAAATTATGACTAATTGACAAATGTATTCTTTCGGCCCAGCAAACCTTTTCAAAGGATTGACATAAATTTTACATTTTTTACGACCAAGGTATCGACCGATGAAAATTCATAAACAAAATAACTAATAAACTATGCGACAATCTCAACACCAAGATATCGACAGCTCAAGTTACATAAATAAAAGAACTAATAAACTATTTGCATACGCAGCATAATTGCCTCTTTCAACAAGAGCATTTACGCAGCATAAGATCCCTTTTCAAGAGGAGCACTTGGCGACAATCGTCACGTAGGCCGCAAGGTAAATGTAAACAAAATAATTGTGGCTTCTTGTCTTAAACTCGTTCGGAGGTATTGCCCCTTGAAGTCTATTAATAAATTAACTCACAATATAAACGCGTTCGTCTTATTATTTTTAATTTTTCGGTACAAGTGCGTGTGGCGCAGCCGGTAGCATATAAATTTTTGTCGACGTATCCGATAAAATTTGTATCCACACAAAAATTACATTTCCAAAACCGCGTTAGCTAAAATAATCATTGCGTGAAAAACAATTTCAATTAAAGCCCAAAAGCTTTTTGAAAAAAAAAAATAATTAAAATGCCAAATATGGATAACCCAACCAACAATGCTAGCATTGAGCTTAGTGTTGAGCAAATGGGGATGTCACTTAAATACATCAACAGTCAACGAAAGTTCGGCGATAACCCGATGCACCTATGTCTATTCTTGACAGGAATAAACGAACAAACAATAAAAAAATGACATACAAACACCCGACCCGACAAGTGATACCAAAACTGTGTTAGCACAGTTAAAACGACAAGTAAAACTACATGCAAAACGAAATGCACAACAAAAAGTTGACAACACCAAACTGTTGGAAAATTAAAAGTGCGATTAAATTATAATAAACTAAATAAAATAACTTTATTTTATTACAAGAGGCCCCGCTCTTGCGTCTTTGCTTTGCTCAGACGCAGACCCACACTTAAAGTATCAGAAATATTATTTAAATTATTTCGTCATTTGCACACCACTACAGAGCTGGCGCCATCTATTGTTAGTGGCGCCATCTAACAATAAGCCCGTAATTCTTTACGGATTTGACAAATAGTACATATATTTTGATATTTCCACATAACAAAGCGATAAAATGTGTAATTTCATTTATCGCACTAATGCGCGCTGCCAAATCATTCAATTCAGTATCAACACGAATGTTTCATATGTAAAATCGAGTTAATTCAAGCAGCCCTTTTTTTGTATGTATAACAAAGAACGCAATATAAATAAATATAAATCGTTCACAGGAACAAAACAACATTCGCGATCTTGGTCACGAGCACAAAACAATGTCATGGCTCTCTTTCTCTCTTGCTCTTTTTCAGTTGCTCACGCTAAAATTGTGTATGTGTGCGTAAACACTCAATGCTTGCTTAGCGAGCTTGCATTTAATGCGATTTAATTAAATGTTTTTTATTTTTAAAATAGCTATTAGGTGCAATTAAAAAATTAAAATACCCATTCGAATCTCGAAAATTTTTTTCTGATTTTTTTTAAAAAAAACTTCAAGTCTCTAGGACATGTGGTTTGGCCTTGGCTGTGATATATCAGTCAGTCAGTGAGTCAGTCAGTGAGGACAAAGCATTTTATATATATAGATTAGTGAGCAAATAACCCACAGACAGTTAATTTCATACAACCAAAAGTGTTGAAAATTATTTTCAATACTTACCTATTTTTTATCCAAAAGATTAGATCGCCTCGTTTACATCTAACGTCATTAATTTCATGAAAAGATAATAATTGATATTAATTCTTTATACTCATCAACACATACGCAGCTGCATATGTAAAAAGCTGTTGAATAGTACCTCCAGGTCGTCCATCAGCCAGAAATCTGTAAAGAAATGAAAAAATTAATAAATATTTTGTATTATTTAAGTAATTTGCTGGGCTTTGTGTATTTCAAATTGTTTAATTGTTCTTGTTTTTGTTACCTTTTGTTTTTTTACATTTCCGTGTTTCCTGTCACCACGATAGTGATGTAAATAGCAGTCTTCATCTGAAAGTTCCCGTTATTAATGTTTGTAAAATGTAATCGTTTAATTGGCACTAACTTGCTAGAAGTTTAAAGGGAGATTATAAGACAAACATTTGTTTACATCTGTCGCGCACAAACACAATAACAACACCTGACACACCTGTGTCGCTCAAAACTCTTTCATTCTCAGCAACGCCATTATTTGGTCTCATGAACCAACGATGAGCGGGAAAGATGAGCAAGAATTTAAGTCATTTTTAACCGATTCGCTTTTGGTAACAACAATGTTCGTCAAACCTTTTGCTAATGATTTGACGATCGAAGTTGTATGGCCGAGAGTAATGGATAGGTCTATATAGTCATTATCGTGAAGTCATCGGTGTCGGACGTGCCACTGTGTTTGTGTGTGCGCGATCAGATTGAACTCTGTGTCTTGTTCTGGTGCTGCAGCTGCGCTTGCCATTAAGCATTAAAAATAGCAATTAAATCAAAACCACTGTGACTAAGCTAATGTTAAGTACCGCGCAGCCGCACAGAGTTGTTTAATTTGTTATTTTAAATAAAACACACACACACATATATATCGCAAAACAGATATTAAATTTTTAATGAATTCAAGCTGCATTTAATTATTTTTGACATACAAACCCAAATAGCGACAGTCAGGCGGAGCCACAGCCACCGCCAACTCAGCACATAAACAATCTCACGACAAAACATAACAATTGCGTCTTCTTGCTCGCTTAGATTCTAAGATAAAGTTAGCCTTAATTTTGTCTTAAGCTCATTCTGATGCATTATCCTTGCACCGCAAAGTCTCTTAATGAATAAACTCACAATATAACCGCGTTCGTCTTATTATTTTTAATTTCGTTGAATAATACCTCCAGGTACTTACAAGTACGTAAGTGGCGCAGCCGGTAGGATACAAATTTTTGTCTACGTAGATGACAAAGTTTGTATCCGGACGATAACTACATTTCCAAAACCGCGTTAGCAAAAATAATCGGTTTGTAAAAAGCATTTTCAATTAAAGCCCGATCGAAGCTTTTTGAAAATCAGATCAAAACTCAATTTAGTGTAAAACAAAATAAAAAGTGAATAAAAATGTCAAATATGGATAACCCAACCAACAACGCTAGCAACAGTCAACGAAAGTTTGACGGCAACCCGATGCACCTATTTATATTCGTGAAAAATATCGACGCAGCTTTATTACTTTTCTACACTTCGAATTCGATCCAGATGACACTCCAGTTGAATGCAGTCAAAGGGCTTGTTATTGGCGACGCTATGCAGGTGCTGATGAAGGCGAGTTACGAGACTTGATCCACACTGAGGACAGCTCTACTGCTCCATTTTAAGGACAAAACATCAATTGATAGCATGCATCCGGACAATAAAATACAAAGGATCATAAACGATCTTGAACTAATATCAAATCGCGTATGCAATAGGCTTAACTTAAGAAGAACTCCAAGTGAAAGTTAATGTACCAATCATCGCTAGACGAGTCAATGTTCAACAAGCTTTTCCTCAAGCAAATTATTTCCAACCAAGACCACAGTTTAACCCAATTCAAAAACAAACTCAGCAGCAATCAGAATTTAGAGTTCTATTCAAAAGACAATAAAAAATACACAACATTACTGCGGAGGAGTACGACCAATACCATCTAGATTTTCAACTTCATCAATTATATTAACTATCGAAAATGAACGTTGTAAATGTTTAATAGATACTGGGTCTAACGAAAGCTTTTGTACACCAAATATATGGAAAAATGTAGCACCAAGCAAATCAGTTAATTTCAGAAGAACAGAAAGTACTACACCAAATATTTGGAAAAATGTAGCACCCATTAAATTAATCAATCCACTAAAAATCAGCACTTTGCCAGAAACAATTGACATACCACACATGATATACATTAAATTACCAAGCATGCTGAACTCAGCAGCTTAAATGTTCATCATATTTCCTATAACCATGACGTATTGATAGGCAGACTGTTCATGCAAATCTGCACTAGAACTAAGTCGCGATGTTAGTCGAAGCGTTTAGAGCTAGTGTGTAAGCACGATTTCCTATCCCTAAATAAGAACCCTTGCGCGTTGTTTTAAGAACTGTCTGGTTTATTAATTTGTTCTAAGATTCAAGAGAATGAGACTTTTGTTTAGTTGTGAGAGGCGTTAAGGTTAAAAGTGTTTTGCGTGCTCGGCGAAAAGTTACCTTACTTTTTGAATACACCTCGTATAACCCTATAGTTGAGTCCATCTATTATTATATAAAATCCCGTAGGATAAGATTTCATTAAAGTACAGTTAGACAATTGAAAATTTCCAACTGAGGGTATTTAAACAACCAAATAAAAGTAAGCACAATACAAAACTTCACTATACTAAAAACAACAGAAGATAAGGACTTTGTGGCTACTGTAGGAAGATAAAACCAAACCTTGCACATATAGTTAAGCCAATGATCTTGTTCATGCAAATCTGCACTAGAACTAAGTCGCGATGTTAGTCGCAGCGTTAGAGCTAGTGTGTAAGCACGATTGCCAATCCCTAAATGATAACACTTGCGCGTTGCTTTAAGAACTGTCTGCTTTATTAATTTGTAAAGGTTTATATAGGGTGTCTTATGTATTATTTTGTGGAGACCACCGCCTTGTTTCTGTACGGTCGTTCTTGTTTACTTATTATTCTACTTAATATTCTATGGGATCTTAGGTAATGTTAGATAGAGCCAACTATAACGTTGTAGTGTGGTTGGCTCCCTTCTTCTTGTTATCCTTATTGGTCTTATGTAATCTCAGACGGAGTCAACTGTAGCATTGTGGTGTGGTTGACTCTTTTCTACTTATCTTATTAATTGACATTCTTTGTGTCTAGTGATCTGTGTATGCGTATCTACTGTTTCTGAGCGCCAGAGTTGTGACTCTTGTGGTATTTTTAGCCTGTTGTGACCCTTTCAAGTGGCTTGTTTCTCTACTGGTGTCAGCTCACTCCGAGGGCTGTTTCAATACATGTTCATTTATGAACATATTGCGGAGAGCCATAAATGTATGGTTATTTGGTGATCATCGGAAATATATATGTGTATATGTGTCAAGGACGTTTGGTAACTTTGCTGGAACTTTTCCATTTGCTAAATTTCCGTAAACCATTTCTTTTGTGTAATTGACGTTATATTCTCTCAAATTAACATAACAAAAGAAGAACAGACAACCTTGGCTAATGCCAGTATTTTACGAAACTTGACTTGTCTAAAGGGTTCTATCAAATTTAAATGCACCCAGATTCCATCAAAAAGACAACTTTCTCGACAAAGCATGGTCATTACGAAAACACTCGTATGCAATTCGGCATAAAAAATGCAATTTTTTCAGCTTCCCTTCAAGAACATGAAAATTCAAATTACAATTAAATAAATGCACAACATTTTTAGGACACATAGTTACACCTGATTGCATAAAGCTTGAACCAAAAAAATAGAAGCAATACAAAGATATCCGATTCCAAAAACTCCAAAGGAAATAAAATCATTCTTATGTTAAGCAGGGTATTATTAACCAAAATTCATAAAAGACTTCGTAAGAATTGCAAAACCAATGGCAAAGTAAAAGAACAAATAATTGACAATCATAATACAGAATATAAAAATGCTTTTAATAAATTAAAAATGTTAATAGCCAGTGACCCCATTTTGACACGACCCAATTTCAATAACAAATTCACTCTCTCCACTGATGCAAGTAATTATGCATTAGGTGTAGATATTCAACTTCAACAATTAACTATCGAAAATGAACGTTGTAAATGTTTAATAGATTCTGGTTCAAACGTTAGCTTTTTGTACACCAAATATTTGGAAAAATGTAGCGCCCATTAAATTAATCAATCCACTAAAAGTCAGCACTTTGGCAGGAACAATAGACATACCACACATGAAATATATTAAATTACAAAGTATGCTGAACTGAGCAGCTAAAAATAAATCAAAGACATTAAGCTAGAACACCATGATTGGCTAGGTAATATTGAAAACACGAAAAAAAATAGAAACAGCAAATCAGTTAAATTCAGAAGAAAAGGAAGTACTTCAGAAAATACTATAAGATTATAAATATATTCAATACAGTGACGGTGACGAATTAACTTTTAAAACAAGCATTAAACATGATATAAAAACAAAAACAGAAGAACCAATCTATAGGAAAGCCTATCCGTATCCGCAAATTCATGAAATAGAAGTAAACGAGCAAATCAATGACATGTTAAAACAGGGAATAATAATAAACAGGGACACTCAAATTAGCCATACACCAGTCCATTACTAGTTGTAGGTAAGAAATATGTCAAGTTTCGTCTAGTAATAGAGTTAACAACTAACTCTCTCTGTGTCCAGTTTTGTTTTTCCTGTGCTCCGTGATTTTAATCGTTTTTGTCCCATTAACAAGAAATTTATAAGTTAATTTGTGCAACTGTGTTTCTTTTGGTAACCGGTGTTCTATACGTGCTTTCATTGTGTTTATATAGTGACGTATTCAAGTAAATTTAACAAAATCATCTGATTTCTATTTGTCTTTTTCTATCTTTCCATCAGCTGCTAAGTGCATTGTTTTTGTTTGGGCATTTAACATTCTGTTAACTTGCTCTCTCACTCTCTGTGTTTCTTGGTTCTGCTCTAGTTACAAGCTAGCGTCTGCAAGCGCACCGTTATCTTGCTCTCTTTTTCTCTTTGTGTCGCTTTGGGTTTACTTTCTGCTATTAATCGGCGGTTTCGTAACCAAAGCATTGTTTTGGTCGATCTTGATCTTGCTTTTCGATTTACATTCCCTTTTTATTTTCTTTTTTTTTGGACTTGTAAATACCCTCTTTATCACAATGTCGTATGATTTAGTCTGCTTTTTAATACGTGCCATGTCACTGATTCGAAGCAGGAATTTACTTCCTTTGAAATCGCAAATTCATTATCCATTTGGCATGATTCTTAACAGAAAAATTAAAGATAACAGAAACAAGTTTAAAGTGCCGTTTTGTACTAACAACTTTGTACTAACAACTTTGAGAATTGAAGAGATCAATTTTTGAAATAGCAAAGGGAGGACCCTTTGCATAAAAATTAATATCTAGATATAGATTTCTGGTGAAGTTACGAAATTTCATATTTATTTCAAGTCAAATTTTTTATCATTTGGCATGCTTAAAATGCATGCAAAAAAAGTAATGCTATAAAAACAAGCTTAAAGTATTGTTTTGTACTAACACCGATATGAGGAGTCGATTAAATTTGAAACTTTCACATTTGAAGAGATCATTTTTTAAAATAGCAATTACTGGACCATTTGCATAAAAATCAACATCTAGAACTATAAATAATTTCATACATTTTTCAAATGAATCTTGAGTTTGAATATAGAATGCAGAATGAATAAGGATGCCTCACAATGAACAAAATGACTTTCCATTTTAAAATCAGATCATTTTTGGTGAAGTTATCAAAGTTTAATTGTTAATTATAACTATAATTCTAACTCTCTCTGTGTTCTTTTGTGTTTACCTGTGCTCTGTGAGTTTAATCGCTTTTGTCCTATTAACAACTAATTTAAAAGTTAATTTGTGCAACTGTGTTACTTTCGGTGCTCGGCGTTCTTTATGTTGATTTATTAGTGTCTATATAGTGACTTTCTGCAATTAAGTGGCGGTTCGTAAACAAAACATTGTTTTTGTTGATCTTGTTTCTTGCTTTTTGATATGCAATCCCTTTTTATTTATCTTTTTTTTGTCTTCGGACTTGCAACTACCCTCTGTATCACAATGTCGTCTGATTTAGTCTGCTATTTTAATAAGTGCCATGTCACTGATTCGAGGCAGGAATTTACTTCCTGCTATTTCTGTGACCGGACTTATCATTTGAAATGTGTTGGTCTAACAACAAAAGTCATGGATTACCTTGACAAAAACATTCGCTTGAGATGGCGCAGCGAAACTTTCCGGGACATTGAGGTGCAGGTTCGCAAATATATGGAGCGTACTAGAGAGAGTTTTAGCAGCAATACACTGTAATTGCCCACATTTTCGACCATATATGGGCAACATTTCAAAATAACCTATCAGAGAGAGGGTCACTATACGTTAAGCAAAGCCTGGAGTCATCCGAATACATGAGTGTATGAAATACATGAAACTGAGATAGAACAGATGTAAGATCGTTAATAAATAACGTAGAAGGAAGTGGACCCAGATGACTGCCCTGTGGTACTCCAGACAAAGCTCTGATGGACTTTGAGAATATAGTTTTGAAACTAACTTTTAGTTCTGTTGCTCAAATAATTAGATATCCAAAGAAGAAGATTAATGGGAAAGCTGAGAAACTCAAGCTTATAAATTAATAGTGAGTGATTTTTAGAATCAATAGCTAAATTAAAAATGGAAATTTCACCGAAACTTAATAAAATCAGAGAAAAATACATGATAGATTATTACATAAATAATAGAAGAAATTATTTGACTTGCACTGACATTTATTCCAAATTCATGCATTTATTCAAATAGAGATACTGGAATGAACAGCTTAAGTCTTCGAAATTGGTTAGAAAAGAAAATAAATAAATCTAAATGTTACAGGGAACCAGATGAAACCTTTCCAGACAATGATGATGATGACAATAATCTTGTCGGTAATACAAATAATCGGGAGCCAGGTAATTCACTTTCCTAGAAGTAGATAACATAAGACTACCATATAAATTCTCGCACCACTTTATTCATATTAATAAGACAGCTATTTTAGAGACCTACAATAATATAATCATAACAGTTAACAAACCAAAAACTAAAGATTTAGATTGGGAGCAACACAAACTGGATTTACAAGTGAAACTAATTACCAAGACAGTTAGACAAAAAAGAGGTGTAATGAACTTTATGGGAAAAACTTTCAAATACTGGTATGAAACTTTAGATGCTGATGACATGGGAGATTTAAATGAAAATATTAACGATATTAGCAATAATATGATCAGTAAAGACGAAATTATACACAAATATTGTATCTGCCTTCCTCCATAAAAAACATGTAATAGATTTTAAGACAAAGACATTAATCACAGACAAATATATAACATCAATTATTAAAATGCCCGAAAATCAATGCAGACTAAAATAAAGACGAGCACCCCCAATTCAATACATTTATCCAAATGTTTTAATTACTTATAAATTAATTCAATCGCAAATATTTACAGATTGTGTAAGGCATCTTTTATTCGGTTAATGGAAATCAAATAATTCAAGTAAATCAATGTAGAATACAAATTAATAATGTCACAAATACAAACATAGAAATCAGCCCATACAAAAAAGAAATAATAATGGGAACTGCAAATATTAAACCAATAGACAACATTACTAAAGAAATGAAATATGCTGTAAGAAACGGGGCAGGTGGTAGTCCAACCCTTTGTGTTCACAGGCTGCCCATTCCGCTGTGTCAGTAATCAGTTGGAAGGTCTATCTCCCCGCTGCGAGTCTTGCCACCTGACCTGCCACGCTTGTTGAAGCCACTCTCTAGTTTCAGTCTGTGTAATTCCTTCTGGCTCTAGGTACTGGGCCTTGATCTCCAGGTCTATTGGCGGTGTGCATAGAATTACATGCGCTGCGTTACATGATATAGTCCTAAAGCCTCTGAAACCGTGATACGGCACGCGCATTGTCAAGGTAAGACACCTTGTTGGTGGTACTATTCCAGCGTAGAGTAACGTTGCTCTCGTAACCGCTACGAGCAGCCTACTAGCTGGCTATCGAGGTCCTCCCACGTTGGGCATAAGTCTTGCCAGTGATGCGGCAGTCATTGCGGCCTTCCTGCTAGCGTATATTGCGTGGTCCCTGAAGGAGAGCCTATGATCTATTAGGACACCCAGATACTTCAGCGATGGTGCTAAGACAATTTGAACATCCTTGACTATGACCAGCACTGTTTTTCTGCTACTCAGCAGGACCACTTCTGTTTTGTGCGCATCGATTTTTAGGCCTACTTTCTCGAGCCAGTTGATGGTCAGTCTAATTGACGCGTTGCACTTTTCGTCATGCTGCGGTATTGTTTTGGCAACGTCGTCGGCGAAACAGTGTAGCTTCACACCATGGGGTTGGGCGATGCATAAAATACCATCACACAAAATGTTCCACAGGATCGGACCAAGTACCGACCCCTGAGGAACACCAGCAGATACTAAGTATTTTCTTGACCCGGCTTCTGAGTCGTATAATAGTACACGGTGCCTGAAGTAGCTTCCAACAGCAAACCGAAGGTATTCAGGTATCCCCAAAGAGCGCATTGCGCCGAGGATGGTGAGCCATCTCTGTGTTGAACGCGTTCTTGACGTCTAGCGTGATGATGACGCAGTACTTCTTACTGCCGCCAAGTCATCTGACGCCATCAAGTGAGTTCTTAGCTAACTCCCTTACGGCCGTGAGAGCGTCGAGCGTGCTTTTACCCTTTCGGATGCCATACGGTTAGCTTTGTAGGCCGTTGGGGCTCTCAGTGATTAGTTCTATGCGCGTGTACAATATGCGTGCGAACAGCTTGCCCACGATATCCAGCAGGCATAATGGGGATTGCTGCTTGCTGTATTTGGAGGCCCTTTGCCTTTCGGCAGAAGGACCAGTTTCTTACGCTTCCAACGTCTCGGAAATATTCCATCCAGGAGGCACTGTTGGAAGGTGTCCCTGAAGATTTCAGGTCTTGTTGTGGCCGCTGCCTTGTTGGGCTTCATCCTTTTTGCAGCTTCGATTACTTCGCCGGCTGTGACGCTCAGGAAATCGAAGGCAGGGGATATTTGTCCGGGTTGCCATAACGTAGTCTGCGTTGGGAATAACTCCGCCACGATACTATCCAAGAAAGCTGGGTCCTGTGGAGCTCCTCCTCCAGCAGCTTTCAGTTAATTGCTTGCTATTTTATAGGCGAGACCCCAAGGTTCATCGTCCACACTAGCAAGCAGGTCCTTGAAGGCATTCGCTTTGGTTGTAGAAATGCGCTTGGATCTGTAGACCTCTAGGCGTTGAGCGTGGTCAGGATTTCCTCTGGCTCGTTGCGCTTGCCTCCTTGCCCTGAGGCAATCCGACCGAAGCTGGTGTAGGGATTAACTTCTTCCTCGACATCGTTGCATCGCACGTCGCTACCAGCATGTCCATGAGCGCTGTTACCATGGTCTTCGCTTGCCCATTTGCGATATCCATGAGCTCAAGCTGGTATGCCAAAATATCGTAGTCCTTTTGAGTTTCCCACACCGGGGAGGTATGGTTCGCTCAAAAGCCATACGTCTGCATTGCGCTGCAACGCTGTCTGAGCTGAGAGGCTCTGTGCAGCTGCGCAATGGTTGACATTGAGTTGGATAACGTTAATTCGATCCAGCATCATTACGACGACTTTTAGCTCCTTTTGCGATGCTGGCTCTGTACGTGGGACACGTGAAGCAACCTGTTGGGTGGTTCCTGTCCACTTCACTGCTACATATTAAGCATCTTGGCGGTGCTTTGCATCCATTTGCTTTGTGCCCTCGTTCTCCGCACCGCAGACAGCAGGCCGAAAGATCCTCTGCCTTACAGATGATAGCCCTATGGCCGTAAGACGTACATCCTGGATGTTGCGGCACCGTGACCAGCCAACGGTTACCGAGCCCCATTTTAGCACAGTGATTGCATCGTTCGCGCTTAGTAACAAAGACGCCAACTGGGTTCCATCTCTCATTATGCGCAGACCGAGAGATGCAGTCTTTTTCGCCAGTCTTTTTCAGAATGAGTGCATCAGGTTTCTTGCGCAAGTGCTTAGGCTTAACCTTTGACCACTCCTGGCTCTTGGTGGTGTCCTTGGCGACAGACACATAGCTGATAGAACTTGGTGCCTTTACATTTGTAGCGTTATCAGAAGAAGGTTTCACTGGGGGCGGCTTCGCCGGGACGCTTTTTTTGCTAGTCGCCGCTGAGCGGTCCTTCTTCGGCTGAGCTTCCGTACGCCAAAACATCAATTCTTTGCTTGATCAATTCCCTTCGGACAATGCCACCGTTCACAGTGAGGCGTCATTGTCGTATGCGATAGAGACAACCGAGAAACCGGTAAACTGCTATCGCAACCAAATAATCTTAGAGGAGGCTCGGTTTCCCCTAAGGAGAAACTTCGTGCTTTTTGGCGGCAAGACCCGTCACACGATCAGTTTCACAGACAAAGGTAATCTGCATGACATACTCAATGAGGTGGTCAACCCAAATGCAGTGATCGCGATATATTGCGACCTACCGACGCTTGCTAGTTTCCAGCACGACGTCAAGCTCGCGTTCCCATCGACAAAGTTCTGGCATTGCAAACACTTTGTGTGTGATGTCGTCGACAAAAATAAACAGAAGGAGATAATGACGTCGGAGCATAACCAAGCGCATCGGGCAGCGCAAGCAAACGCCAAGCAAGTTCTTGGGGACTATTATTTCCCAAAAATGTTTAAACTGGCAGGCGAAGTCGCTGCGAATTGCAAAGTGTGCACGAATGGTAAGTATGACCGGCACCCGAAAAGCAAGTGCTGGGGAGCACTCCAATTCCTTGCCATAGATAGGGAGATATTACACATAGACGCCTTTATCACGGACAAAAAACAGTTCTTGACGTTTTTACAAAGTTTGCGATAGTGCAACCACTGGCGTCACGTACGATAGTTGACGTGACAGCTCCAATCCAGCAGATAATCAACCTGTTTCCCAAGGCCAAAACCATCTATTGCGAAAACGAGGCAGCGTTTAATTCAGAAACGATAACCTCGCTTTTAAATGGTTTTGGTATCGAGATCGCAAATGCCCCGCCACTTCACAGTGCTTCAAACGGGCAAGTCGAGCGACTCCACGGTACCCTGGTCGAGATTGCTAGATGTCTGAAGATCGACAGAAAGATCGAAGACACAACTGAGTTGATGATGAGAGCAACAATAGAGTATAATAAGACTCTGCACTCAACTACAGATATGAGACCGGTTGATGTCCTGCATGCGGCAAGCGACAGCCAGTGGCAAGTTATCAGGGAAAGGGTTGCGAGAGCACAAAACACGAATATGGAGAGGCTAAACCCAAATAGGCAAAATAGGGTATTTGAGGTAGGAGAGAAAGTATTTATAAAGAGCAATAAAAGGCTAGGGAACAAACTTTCGCCCCTGTACGCGATGTTGCAGATTTCACATTCAATAATAATTTTTTGAATGAGTCTTTGATAATCGGGGTAATAATAGAGTTCTTTGAAATGAAGTATGAGTTTTTCCATACCAGGGTGTAATAATTCTTTGTGTTTTGAGAATGATTTCTTTGAATTGAGAGTATGTTTGAATGTCTATTAGTTTAACACTGGTTTTCATGACCTTAGTGAGATTGTCGGGACTTATGATTTGGATATAAGAATGGCTCTTTTAGCTTTAAGCCAATCCCTACTATTTACTTCTATCAAGGAAGCGTATTTAGAATAAACATCACGCATGATAGGAATTGTTTGTTTATTAAGTAAAAATCTTTGATATACTTGTCTCTGGGATTGAAAGTCAGAGATCGTTTCAAAAGCTAACTTTGTGTTTCTGTGTTCAGTTTTAGCGATGTTGCAGATTTCACATTCATTTATAATGTTTCGAATGAGTTTTTGGTAATCGGGGTTTTGGTAATAAAGTTCTTTATGTACTTTGAGAATGATTTCTTTGAATTGAGCGTATGCTTGAATGTCTATTAGTTTAACACTGGTTTTCATAACCTTAGTGAAATTGTTGGGACTTATGATTTGGATATACGCATTTTAAAAAATTTGGAATTCGCTTTCGTTAGGAAAGTAAATAACACCTTTTTAGTGCAAAAGTATTCTTTGATTAGTTTTTTAGCAAGGGTGTCTGTCATTTCTTAATTTCTCATCTTTATTCGAGTTCTATGAAAATATTTTAATATTTTAATTTCGTCGAGGTCGTCTCTTAAAAATTCTAGTTGTCTTGTGTAGTAGTTAAGGGGTCTTTCTGTTATTGGGATATAATTTTGATTATCTTCTTGTGCGCTATGCACTGTGACTGTATCTTCTCTTAGAAAGTTTTCTTGAATTTGAATTCGAGAAAGGGCATCTGCAACATGATTTTCTTTACCAGGTAAGTATTGGATATTGTAGTCATATTCATTTAGGGATTGGCAATCGTGCTTACACACTAGCTCTAACGCTGCGACTAACATCGCGATTTAGTTCTAGTGCAGATTTGCATGAACACATTGAGACTACGATAGTCTATGACTAATCGAAATTTTGGTTTGCCCGAAGCATCGTTTTTCTTTGGGACAATCCAAATGGGGAAACAATATGGGGATTTAGATTTCCTAATTATTATTTGTTCTCTCATTTCGTTTATTTGTTTGTTGACTTCTTGGTCGAATGCTTGGGGATATTTGTATAATTTTTTGTAGATAGGGTCTTCGTGTTTTGTATGAATAGAATGTTTAATCGTACTTGTGGTCAAATTTTCACCTTCCTTGTACTGAATATCACAATATTCGAGCACAAACGCGTGAAAGTTGTTCCCTTTGTTCTGTACTTAGATGTTCTAATCTAAATACATTTGATTCTTTTAATTTGTCGTCTATGACGTAATTAGAAGATATTTCTAGAATGGTTTCTTTTAGGTAAGGGGTAATAAGAGGGGTTTCCTCAGATTTAGAAGACTTGGGTCACTCATTGGTAACCTTGAACTCTTCTTGTTCAGATGACTTGGGGCAGTCATTGGTAACCTTGGACTTATCTGATTTTAAGTGGGGTTTCCGCTTAATTTTTTGGTGGGCTTTCTCCTTTTTGGGGTCCTTAGAGGGGTTTCCTCTGTTGTATAAAAACTTAACTTTGCATGAACAGTATTTCTTTATAACTTATCTTTATAATGCCATTTATAGTATGGACTTTTATATTAGAAGGCTTTGTGTTAAAATGTAAGAAATTTTGTCTCAAATTGGTATTAGAAGAACCAGTGTCTACGAGACATTTGAGAGAAATATTATTCATTTTTACTTTTAAGAACCGGTTTCGTCTGAGTTTTGATATGAATGAAATGAATTTGCATTAGATTTGGAATTATTTTGGGAGTTGAAGACTGTATCGTATACACCTTCTGGATTGTGCTACTTGTTTTAGTTGTGATACGGTTGTTATGTCATGTCTAGCAAGAGTCATTTATAATCTTTTTGAAAAATTCCTCATTATTACATCGTTAACAGTATTGTTTAAGGCATTTGTGTATAATATTGTGTTGCTGGCGAAGCAGCTCTTTGCATGGTGCTTGTATCTTGAACTCGTTGATGAGGGCGTTCATCAGATCAGGCCATGTTGTAACTCCAGATAATTGTGATATTCTTTGAGCGTCTCCTGCGATTTGCATTTCGATTGCACTGAAGAATATATGCTTTTGCCTGGGGTCTGTCGATGGGTATAGGTTGAATAATAAAGTTGATCCTTCTGATGAAGGTGGTGAGTTCCTGGGTGTTACCACAGAATGACTGCACCTGCCTGATTTGACACAGGGCTTGTTTGAGTTTGGAGTCCGACAGCAATTGGATTGGTTCGTTCGGAATGATTGATTTTGTTTGCAGGGTTTTTGTTTTTATACTTTTGGGTTTGTATGCAGTAATTCTCGTATGTCCCACTAGCTACGTAATTCTTTGTGAATTGTCTTGGGATATTGTGCGGTCATTGTAGACTGTATCGTATACACCATCGGATTGTGCTACTGGTTTAAATTTTGATACGGTTGTTATGTCGCGACTAGCAAGGGTCATAAATAACCTAACGGGTAACTTCCTCATTATTGCATCTTTAAAAGTATTGCCTAAGGCAATTGTGTATAATATTGTGTAGTTGTGATTGTTTTCTAACACGAGTTTGTTAGATATTGTAAAAGAGTTAGTTTCTATTTCTTCAACGAACTTACGGATGCTTCCAGAGAAATGTGTGTTGTACAGTTGACGAAGCAGTTCTTCGCATGGTGATTGTGTTTTATACTCGTTGATGAGGGCGTTTATCAGATCCGGCCATGATGCAGCTCCAGTGGGCTTCCGATGACAATTGGATTGATTCGCTGGCCATGATTGTTTTTTTATTTTTGTTTTCACACTTTCGGGTTTTTTAGAGTTTTTGTTTTCACACTTTTTGGGTTTGTATGCAGTAGATTAATTCTTATATATTAATCACTAGCAATGTAGTTCTTTGGCGGATAAGGAAAGTTTATTGTATTACGATGCACGTTCACTTTAGCGCCGATTCGCGTGGATCAATCTCCAAAGATACGCTTGGTCGAACAAGGATCAATGTCACTTGATTGAATTTGGTAAACGAGGTGCACACCTCACTCTCTTTATCCTTCCGGCTGCACTACAAACACTAATAGACACTTTATTTATTTCCAAATATTAGAAAAATAACTAGAGCCTTTAGATTATCACTTAGTTGGACAATGGACATCGCAGTTGAAGAGGACATTAGGGAAACTACCGCAGTTGATGGTTTACTCAGAACTGAACTAAGGTAAGGGGACGTATTCGCGTTTATGTAGGCGAGTTGAAGTCCCCAAAGAGCGAAATGTTTTTAAGAGAATTAAACTGTACATTTTGGTTCTCTTGTGAAGAGAGAGTTTCACTTGAAAATAAAGGGTAATTTTAGAATCCTGAGACAAGTGCGTGAGCATTGACTCGGGTAATAGAACTTTGTTATTTCAGTTGGTTTCTTTCAAACAAGATCGAGTCGGAATTTGGGGGAGATTTGTTTATCGTTAGTTTTTCAGAAATGGGGGAAAATTGTTTATCGTTAAGATTTCAAGTTGTTGAAGACAATTGTTTGTTTTTGATTCAGAGTCAGCGGTTTGTGCTCCGTGGGAATAGTACTTTTGAGGTATTGAATATGAGACTAGGCATTTGCGTGAATGGTTAATATCAATCGAATGGCTCTTGTTCTTTGATTACAATTCATAATTTAAACTTAATGTTTTTGGTAATTACAATAGTGCTCTTATGTTATATTCTAATTAAGGATTATAATATAAGTGGGTGTAGAATGGCTATGTTACTTTATATATGACAAAGAACGTAATATAAATCACTGTTTCGTTCACAGGTACAAACCAACAACAACATTCTCGATCTTGCTCGCACTTACGGACTTGCGAAATCGAACACAAAAAAAAATGACATGGGTCTCTTTGCAGTCGAGTCTAACTCTTGAACGTTTTCAATGCTTGCTTAGCGAGCTTTCATTTAATGCAATTTAAGTAATGTTTTTTTTTTTTAAATAACATGCAGGTGGTATTAATAAAAAAAAATACTCATACGAATCTGTAAAAAATTTCTGATTTTTTAGAACAAAAATTTAAGTCTCTAGGACATGTGGTTTGGCTATGGCTGTGATACATCAGTCAGTAAGTCAGTTGGTAAGGACAAAGCATTATATATATGTCGGAGATGTAAATATCTGTTATATTATCGATTATTAGTAAGACCATAATCAATAGTGAGCCGGAGTTGTATAGTTCCGATAAGTGGGATCTTAATAAAAAGAGGTCGAGTGTGGTCCTAAGAGAGAGTTGCCAAATAATTCAGCTTTAATTTTGATTTTGACACTTATTGCATGCCCGGCTGTTGTTGTTGTTGTTTTTGTTGCACTACACTCAATCGTTTAATACCACAGACGTTTATATCCCGCCACTATATAAGTTAAGTGTCAGCACCAGGAGGAGAACGCTTCTGGTCGACACTAGGTTCATACTTAACCTGAAATAGTATTTTATAAGACGTTTGGTACTTTTGGTTCTAATTATTATTTTTTCGTTAGTTTTAGATTTTGGTTTAGACTTTAAAGTTCTGATCGGTGCTGCTACTCCAATGAGAAAGAATAGAATTGTTGTATCCAACAATTCATCCAAACTTGAACAATTGTCAATGAAACAGCACCCTCATCCGCCAGGGCAATTGTTTCCCGAGTGATTTCCTCAGCCAGTCTGTTCATTTTTGCGAGATCGACGAGGTGCACCACTTTAAAGACGTCATTGATTCTCCATACATCGCCGTGTTGCAAATGGAAAGACAATTTGTCTAGAGGACCGTAATGAATTTGGCCACATGTCCGAAAGGCCGTCCAAGCGGAAACGAAAGAGGCTATGAGAAGCGGGTGGACATTTGTATAGTAGCGCCACCACAAGGCAAAATAAATCTATTTGGTGGGTCTATTCCATTTTGTTTCGACTCAGGATCTGAATGCTCCTTAGTTAAAAAAAGTGCGGCTGATAAATTTAAAGGAAAAAAGACTAAATGATTTTGTTGCATGTTATTTTGGATAAGTATCATAAATATGATGTTTTGATGACCTGAAATTATAGGCCAAGGCTTTGGGGTATCCCAAGATGCTGAATATTTCTTATTTATAAATAAATAAATTATGTAACCATAAGTGATGACAACCACGTTATAAAAATTATTAATGACCTAAATGAGTCCTATAAGATGGCTCTAAAGAATCTTTTAAAGTCACTTTGATTGGTTTATAGACGAAATTCCACAGACTAGATTGCAAACAGGGCAATTGGAAATAAGATTAATACATCCACAAAAGACAGTACAACGTCGATCATAAACGCTTAGCGAAGACGAGAAAGACCATGTCCGTTGAAAAATAGATGAACTATTGAAATCAAACGATATTCGCCCCAGCTGTTCTTTATTTGCTAGTCCTACGATGCTGGTCAAAAAGAAAAACGGTTCTGACCGTCTCTGTGTAGATTATCGAATACTGAATGAGAATACCATTGCAGACAAGTACCCGTTACCTCTCATTTCTGATCTGTGCTTCAGCGCACCATAATTAAAGCTTTGGGTAGTTTGGAACACACTTTTGCAGTTGTCTATATCGATGACGATTTGATAACAGCAGAAACGAAAGACGAAGCGTTGGACCGACTTCGGATAGTTTTAGAAACATTAGGCAAAGCCGGACTTTCGTTTAATATAACGAAGTGCTCTTTTCTCAGAACAAGATTTGGGTTTGAAATATGTAATGGCGAAGTTAGACCAAACTCTCGTAAGATTCAAGCATTTATGGGATTGCCACCCCCACAATTTGTTGGATTAGCTTCTTTCTTCTGTCAATTTATTCCAAAGTTCCCAGAGACATTAAAACCTTTATATTTCCTGACTTCGAAGAAAAACACTGAATTTGTTTGGCTATCAGAGCATGAAATGAAGGAATTCGCTGGAAAATAATTACAGCTTTGACACAAGCACCCGTGTTGAATGGCACCAGCCATTCTAAAATGGACCTAAGTCCAAGAGTGCACATGTCGGTTCGCTTTCACGAAATCTATCGTCTTTAGAGAAAAGTGTGTAAGCAATATAACTGAAATGCGAATTCATGTGACAGAAATAAGAGATAATTGGTTGATATCTAAACAACAACGTGATAATTACAAAATGATGAACTACCCGAAAATCTATATAGAACGTATGAGTTAAGGAAGGGAATATTACATAGAAAAATTCAAAGAAATGGTAAAACTGTTATCCCAAGAGCTTTTAGATGGGCAGTGATAAATCATGTTCATGAGTCTATCATGCATCTAGGATGGGACAAAACATTGGATAAGGTTTACGGATATTACTGGTTCGAAAATATGTCGAAATATGTGCGAAAGTTCGTAGAAAATTGCTTAACATGCAAACTAGCCAAACCGAAAGTTGGAAGGATACAGGCCGAGTTGAATCCGAGTCCTAAGATAGACATACCATGGCACACTGTGCACATTGACATAACTGGTAAAATGAGTGGTTTATTGCCAATAAATGAAGAAGTGGAGTTCCAATTTTGGTATTGTCAGAGTTTTTAATGGTGAGACTCTGGACTTGGAACAAAGTGTTTGTGTTGAGAGTATGCCATGCGTTTCAGATCGAATGTAGATGCAAGCTCCATATGCGCCTAGACTTGCATCGCAAAATGCATGTATTTCCAGCGATGAGTTGTGTTGTTTGACGAAGCGTGGAAATTTTAGATGGCTAAATGCTGAAATCTGCTCCATGTGTACCAACCATAAGGTTTGCAAAGACTGCGGTAGCGATTCATCCCAGTCAAGTTTATTCTTCCATAAAATTTGCAAAAAGATCTTCAGCCTGATTATGATTGGAGCAATCAATCCAAGTGGGTCGTAAAATTTGACAACTGTTGACAAGATTGATCGCTCCGTTGCTGACCTTTCTGCCGTCATGGAATCTAAGAGTTTTCTCTCGATCGGATT
>JAEIFG010001580.1:0-34318 GCA_018901795.1 Drosophila sp. st01m
GTGTTTTTTTAAAAAACGTATTGGCTAATATTATTTTATCTTTTATTTAAGGTTCAAAAATGGCATTATGCCGCTGAAAGTGGTATAAAAGGCGATAATAATTTTTTTTTTAGGTTTTTTGCAGATAGGTGATTTAAAAAAGGTGATATTTCAGTTTCAAAAATTGACGGTGTGTATCTGAACAGTGAGTCTAAAAAATAAAAAAAATAAAATGTTATAATTTTGTAAACTTTTGGGCTATTATTATTTTGTCTTTTATTTCAGGTTCAAAGATTGACGGTGTGCATCAGGAACGGTGAGTATAAAAAATAAAAAATAAAAAAATATCAAATTGTGTTTTTTTTATAAACGTATTGGCTAATATTATTTTATCTTTTATTTCAGGTTCAAAAATGGCATCATGCAGCTGGTTTAAAAGACAATAATAGTGTAATTTGTGGTCTTTCAAAAGCGTATTGGCTAAAATTATCTTTCTTCTTTTTTTTTTTTCTTTTTCAGGTTTGAATGGAAATATGCATCTGAACGGTGAGTATAAAGGACAAATAATAATATTATTTAATTTTCTTTTTAGGTTTTTCTGGCAGATAGGTGATCTATAGATGGCCCTAATGATGGTAAGTATTTGAGTATTATGCATATACTTTTTTAATTTACATATTTAATATAATATTATTTTTCTTGTTATTTCAGGTTTAAAAACTGGCAAAGTGTAGCTGCACGGTGAGTACAAGAAAAAATATCAGTGGCTAATATTTTTTTGTTTTTTTTTAAAATAAGAGTATTGGCTTCATATTAGCTTAATATTATTGTTATCTTGCGTCGTTTCAGGAAGGTGGGCATTGTGCATCGCCAATGTGTCGTCGATGGATCGTCAATTGAGTCGAGGGAACCTTTGGCTTTTTTCGAGTGGCTCGGCCAGAGGGTTGCTCGTAGCTTGCTTTGCTTGACGATCCTCCCTCGCTGCAGTCAGTGTGACATGGCGACAAAGGCCATAGAAGTGGGAGTTGCACGACTTGTGCTGTACTGATGCAGGAGGTGCCCACGCTGCAGTCAGTTTTGTTGGTGTCATCGTGTACTGGATGATCATGGCCAGGATGTTGGAGCTGTTTTGATGCAGGTACGTGCATGTGAGAATTTGTACCTGCACCTGCAAGACCTTGATGTATTATTGGCAAATGATTTTAATGGCTTTTTTTTTTTTGTTTATTTTATTTTTTTGTTTATTGGATTCAAGGGTATGGTGTTGGATCGTTGCTCTGCTAAGCTGCTCCTGCTGAATCTGTTGTTCCAGTGAAGGATAATGGGTGCCACAGAATGCGGCATGATAGCTGTGGATTATAGCTGCTTGTTCAGGTGCGTCTGTTGTTTTGGTTCTTTTTTTTTTTTTTTTTTTATTTGTTTTTTGTTTTTTTTTTTATTAATTAATTTTTTTTTTGTTCTTTCTTTTCAGGTTGTCTCGAAGTGAGTAAATTACGCTGTATTTTTTTTTTATTATTTTTTTTATTGTCATTTGTTTTGACTGGTTTTGTTCAATTTCATATTCATTTTCATGTCGAGTCTTGCATCTGCTTGAGCTATTAAGAATGCTGTTGCTGATCAATTTAGTTTGTGGCACACTTCATAAGTGCGTCATGCAAGCAATAGAAGCTCTCATATGGAGAGTGAGCTCAGTTTCTTTTGTGAGTGTGAATTAAATTCACGACAATAATCTCATTTATATTTGCAGGTTTACGAAATGCGTGCATGCACGGAGAAGACGATGGTCAACTGTCAGACTTGTTGTGTCGATCTTTTGTTGTTGCTCTGGTGAGTGTTATTATTACTGTATGCTATGTATTTTTTTCATTTTTTTTTTTAATTTTAATTTTAAATTTTGATTTTAATTTTTTTTTATAATTTTTTTTTTTTTTAGTTTTTTAATTTTTTTTTTTCTTTTTTCGTTATATATATTTTTTTTTAAATTTATTTTGTTTGTGATTTAGTCTGTGTCATGACGTGTGTCTACAGACATATCGTGCGGATTCGGCGATGCAATGTGGACGATGGGCTCTATATGTATCCGTTGGGAGCCAGTTGTGTGGAAATTGAATTTTTCGTGCAAATTATGGATGACATCCACAAGGGCATTAACTTTTTTGTCCATATGGGCAATAAGTTGGGTGTTTCTCTCGACCATACTTGCTAGACTGCTGGGTGGCTGCTGTTGGCTGATGCGTGGGCCCATCTTTTGCTGTTCGGCTCGCAACTTATCCTGATACAACTGGAGATGGCGACTTGTTGGGCCAGAAGGAATTTGCGGCTTTTCCGTTATAGCATTGTTGCTTTTAGCAATCTGGCTATAGGATAGCACCCTTGATTGGTTGAGGCGTCTGTCATTGTTGTTGTTGCTGGCATGTCTGGACGCATGTTGCTGGCGCTGGTAATGTTGTTGTTGTTGGTGCAGTTCATATGTAACAGTTTTCTGTTGTTTTTTGGCCGATTGCTGTTGACGTTGCTGATGTTGATTGGGCGTGGATTTGTTGACGTAGTTTGGCTGTCGTACTTTTCAGCAATGATGGTGGATGCGTTGCCAGTTTGTGTCAAATTGCGCCTTACTCCGTTTGTCATCAACTTGGATTGCTCAAGTTTGAACACGCGACAGCCTTTATAGCTGGCGACGTGTTCGCCATGGCAATTGGCGCACTTGGCTTTGTTTTGTGCACATGTTTGGTTTCCCGCGCATTTTAGACAAACAAATTGACACGCATAATTACGTATGTCCAAATGCCTACGTGCATTGGACCGGGTCAATTCTTTGCCTCTCCTTTTCAACAACCACGTCCTGATCCCCCATCTTTACAATATTCAAGATCTTTTCGTGGGATCCATCAGTGTTTGGCTGCAGCTCAACGGCGAACGAACTTATCGGTTTGCCGCTAAGCCGATGTTTAAAAACACCAACGTATCGTGTCTTGAAGCCCATACCCGTTAGCTGTTCATGGATCCACTTCTGGTCTGTGCTTGCATGGAGATGGCGAATTATCACACGATAGCCTCGTTCACCACGCGGTTGATGCGTGTGTAGCTCCATGTTGTCATTCTAAAGTACTGTCGAGATCCTTTCATGTACCTCCATATTGCTGCATTGCAGCCGAATCGCTCCATTTAATGTGGATTTAATGGAGAAATTGTTTGCAGCTCCCTCAATAGAGTTCATTGTGTCCAGCAGTTGCTGGATGTTGTCAACTTGTGGAAGAAAAATTATCGGCATATTGGAGCGTTTGACTTCCACTGTTGTTGCTGGCAGTTGTCGCTTGTGCTGTTGTTGTTGTTGGCGCTTGTAGGGGCAACATTAGTGGGCATATTTTTATTATTCACTAAGGAATCAACTAATCTATTTTCTACTGTTTCAGGTATTGTCAGGTGTGACGCAGCTGGCGGTGTCTTTGTGGCCTCTTCATCCATGGAAACATCTAGGAGCTCGGATATGAAGCTGTCCTCGTTAATGGCCACACCATTGGGATCGTCGTGAGGCATTGATGAAGAAGATGACGTGCTGTTGTAGAACTCAATGGAGCCTTTTTTTTGGGCAGTGTCTGCATGCGCTTAGATAAGCGCTTGAGAGCTTCTTGGACTTGCGTTTATTGGACGCGTAAATTGGCCGTTTGTTGGAAGAGGTAGGTTCTGGAGTTAATAAAAATTCTCTCTTACCTTTTAACATTCCATTAATTAACTTTCTTCTTTCAGGCTGATGTGATGCTGCTGTTGTTGTTGCTGCTGCTGCTCGTGTTGCCGTCATTGTTGCAGATGTTGTTGTTTCGTGCTGGTAGGCTGTAGTCTATCCTGTCGGTTTTTTGGCGGCGGTGTGAGTGCAGCTGATGTGACTTCGGGGGAGGCGTCGGAGAAAGCCACTGTCTCTACGTCAACCTCGAATGATTCACAAGAGTCAATTGTAATTTTATTGCTGATGCCCAGGTCTCGTCCATTATTGGCAATAAGGCGGCTCGTGGCTATTAGAAGCCCGCCAGCTTGCGGCCGGTTTGGCGGGAACTGAGGCGTCGGCGTCTGCATCAGCAATGGCGGCGAGTTAGGGGAGCATAATGGCGGCGATGGCGTCTTTCTTCTCTTATCTCTCAGCACCTCCTTTGTTGGCGCGCTTGGTGCCATTTTTGCCGCTTTTGCAGGGGATGCTGGCGTGGGCGTCATCAGTTTTCTGGCCTCAGGCAGCTCCCAAGGCAACAATTGTGCAAGCAATTTTTTTGGTTTGGTTGTTGTCTCACGTGTTGGTTTTTATTTTATTAAGTTTTATTAGAATTATTTGTATATATATATTTTTTTTTTTATGATTTTATTTTATTTTATTTGTTAAATTTTTTATTTATTTATTTATTAATTATTTTATTTTAGGTTAAAATTATTTATTTAATTTATTTATTAATTTAATTTATTTATTAATTTAATGTATCTGTGTGCTGTTCTTTTTATTTTTTTATTGCTTTTTATTATTTATTTAGTTAGGTATTTAGTTGCTTTTAATTGTGTTTGATTGTCAAGTAGATTATTTTTTTTTAAAAAATTTTTTCTTCCCCTTTTTTCTCTTTTCTTTGCACAAGATGGAGTCGGTCAAAGGTCTTTGCAGTAAGGTTTGAAGAAACGAAATGGCGGACACAAAATATATATATATATATGTATATATATATTTATATAGATGGTCAATTCCAGCAGCCGATTTATGAATTATGTATAAAAAGTGAATATAGTTTTTGTTCCTGAAAATGAGTTTATTTTTTATTAGGTTATTTTTAATTGTAGCTGTTTTATTTTGATTTAATTGAATTTAGTTTGTAATGTTTTTTAAAAAATTGTCTTAGGTGTCGTTTGGTGGTTTATTTAAGTGTAGTGAGGAAAAGTTTTATATATATGATATATATTGTTTAATGTTTTGTGATATTTTTATTATGTTATTTTTAATTAGTGTTTTATTTGTTTATTTAATAGTTTGTATTATGTTGTGTTTGTGGTAGTTTATTTAATTTTGGTTTAATTGCGTTTGTTTGTCAAAAGTTTAATTTTTTCTTTTATTTTCTCTTGCACTAGTTGGAGTTTGGCAGCGTTTTTTTTCGTTTTTGGTCATAGGTTTTTTAAGAGAAATTTGGGGAAAGTAATGGCGGAGTCAATGTATGTATATTAAGTTGTGATATTTTTTATAAAAAACTGTATTTATTTATTTAATTGTTATTCAATCGCTGTTTATTTATTTGGTTTAATTTATTGATTTATTTAACGTTTAATATTTATTTTATTCTTTCAGTTTAGACTTTTGGTTTTGCCCAAGAGGGGGGCCGCCCACGAAAATTTTCACTGGTCAAAGGTCTCTGGAGTATAATTGCGGACACAATTTTTTTTTTTTTTCCAAGGTAGGTGTATGTTTTTTAGGTTTTATTTTTTGTACACACACACTTTCTGCACACGGCACACAAACGCTTTGGTTGTCACTGCACACACAAACACGCGCACACACAGGGCACAGTTGACTTGAGCCACTTTTTGGTTTTGCTTCTGGCTTTGACTCTGACTTTGACTTTGACTTTATCTTTGACTCTAAGCGGAGCTTGCACGTCCGACACCGACGACTGTTCTCAATTGAATCACGAATCGCTCTCGAGCTTTCAACCAACGATCGTCGAACTCAACGAAACGATGTTTCGGTGTATTGGTCGACGACCGTTGTTTCCGCCGAGAGCGAAACGGTTATATGAGTGTGTGTGTGTGTGTGGGTGCTCATTAGGGATGAGCAAGCTGAGGGATGCTCATTAGAGATGAGCAAGCTGAGATCTATGGTCGGCTGCCCGTGAGCGAGTGTGAGTGTGTGTGATCCAAGCAAAGCTTCTGTTTGTCTCATAATCTTCCCTAAACTCCTATTGAGTCAGTGCCGATTTTACGATTATTTTTACAAACATTAATTGCGGGTACTTAACAGGTAAACACAGCTAGTGACATCACCACAGGACGGTGACAGGAACACGGACAATGTGAAAAAAAACAAAAGGTAACAAAAACAAGAAAAATTGCACAATTTGAAAAAAAACAAAGTCCTATAGTTACATAATTAATACAAAAAAATATTAATTAATTTAATCTTCTCTTTTCAGAGTTTCTGGCTGATGGACGACCTGAGGAGGCCCTATCTTAGGTAGTATTCTTTTTAAAATGTCTTTTTGGGAACTTAATGACTGATATTGTTTCTTGTTTCAGCTGACAGTGCAGCAGCTGTTTGGCATTTGTGGATACAGTGGTTAATATTAATTGTGTTGTGCTATTTAATAAGCGTAATGGCTAATATTATTTTTTCCTTTATTTCAGGTTCAAGAATTGACGGTGTGCATCAGTGCATGGTGAGTATAAAAAAGTCAAAAATAATATCAAATTGTGCTTTTTAATAAACGTATTGGCTAATATTATTTTATCTTTTATTTCAGGTTCAAAAAATGGCATTATGCAGCTGAACAGTGAGTATAAAAGACGATAATAGTGTAATAAGTGCTTTTGAATAGAGCGTAGTGGCTAAAATTATCTTTCTTCTATTTTTTCTTCTGTTTCAGGTTCGAAAATGGCAATATGCAGCTGAACGGTGAGTATAAAAGGCAGTAATAATATTATTTAATTTTCTTTTTAGGTTTTCTGTTTCAGGTTTTAAAATTGACAGTGTGCATCTGAACGGTGAGTGTAAAAGGTTAAAAATAATATCAAGTTGTATTTTTTAATAAACGTATTGACTAATATTATATTATTCTTTATTTCAGGTTTAAAAATGGCATTATGCGGCTGAACAGTGAGTAAAAAAGATGATAATAGTATAATAAGTGCTTTTCCTGAGCGTAATGTATAAAAATATCTTTCTTCTATTTTGCTTCTATTTCAAGTTCAAAATGGCATTATGCAGCTAAACGGTGAGTATAAAAGACAATAGAAATATTATTTAATTTTCTTTCTAGATTTTTTCTGGCAGATAGGTGATCTTAAAAGGTCTTAGCTATGGTAAGTATTGGAATGTTCTGCTTTTTAATATGCATATTGACTAATATTATTTTTTATTCTGTTTCAGGTTTTTAAAATTGACAGTGTGCATCTGAGCGGTGAGTGTAAAAAATTAAAAATAATATCAAATTGTATTTTTTGTATTCAGTTGCAACCACTAACCCCCCTTTGGTTCAGTTGTGTTTTTCCTGTGCTCCGTGAATTCAATCGTTTTTCGTTCTATTAGCATCTTATTTAAAAGTTAAATTGTGCAATTGTGTTACTTGTGGTGCTTGGTGTTCTTTATGTTCATTAATTTGTGTTCATATAGTGACGTAATTTAGCAAATTCAACAAAATCATCTGTTTTCTATTTGTTTTTGTTGATTTTGTATTTCTATTCTTTCTATCAGCTGCTAAGTGCATTGTTTTTGTTTGAGCATTTTAACATTCTGTTAACCTGCTCTCTCACTCTCTGTGTTTCTTGGTTCTGCTCGTGTTACAAGCTAGCGTCTGCAAGCGCACCGTTATCTTGCTCTCCTTTTATCTTTTGTGTCGCTTTGTGTTTACTTTCTGCAATTAAGTGGCGGTTCGTAACCAAAGCATTGTTTTTGTTGATCTTGTTTCTTGCTTTCGATTTGCATTCCCCTTTTTTATTTCTCGTTTTTTTTTTGTATTCAGACTTGTAAATACCCTTTGTATTACAATGTCGTCCGATTTAGTCTGCTTTTTTAATAAGTGCCATGTCACTGATTCAAGGCAGGAATTTACTTCCTGCTATTTCTGTGACCGGACTTATCATTTGAAATGTGTTGGTCTAACAACAAAAGTCAAGGATTACCTTGACAAAAACATTGGCTTGAGATGGCGCTGCGAAACTTGCCGGGATATTGAGGTGCAAGTTCGCAAATATATGGAACGAACTAGAGAGAGTTTTAAAGACCTCTCTAAGCTTTTCCATAAAGCTAATGTCATTTTTTCGGATATGGAAAACTTATTTAGTAACTCGTCGTTACTAAATGAGCAATCCAAACGAAAAAAGACTAGTTCGTCTTCGCGCCATGCGCAGACTTCCATTTCTGTCCCACAACCAGAACTGGATCTGCAGCATGCGATAAATACAAAATCTAAATCGAAATCGCAATCAACCAATGCCAGTATTAGCCAACATACAATTGAAATTTCTGCCTCACAACCGATCCCTTCATGCAGTAGTGCAATTCTTAATGTCACGCCTGTCGTTCCGGTAGCCAATCCGTTGACTACCGTGCCGCCTCGCCTGTCAAAGCCTCTCCAAGGCATTCCTCCTCCGAAGTCTAAAAAACATGTTTTTGTTTCTAGGCTTTTTATAGATCAGTCCTCGTACGATGTTAAGGCTTATATCCTTAACATATTGCCAGATGCTGATATTTCGGTGGATAAATTTAACTTTAACTATCATAGAGAAATATCCTCTTTCAAAATATCGTGCTCGGAAGATGTTTTTGCTAAAATTTGTCAGCAAAGCTTTTGGCCCGAACATGTCTTTGTGGCCGAGTACAAAGGAAATGTAAATCGAAAGAAAGATCGGATCCCGATTCTTGGTGTTGGCTCCGCTCTACCTATCATTTCCTCTAACGTAGTTCCAAAAAACTAACTTCTTCTATCTCTGTAGCTTACCAAAATGTAAGAGGTCTTAATAGTAAGTTATCTAGCTTATCTCTTAACAGTCATTCCTTTGACTTTGATGTTATTTGCTTTACTGAGACCTGGCTTAAGCCTGTAATATCTGATTTTTCAATTCTTTCTTCCAATTATACTATATATAGGTGTGATCGTCTAATTCGAAAAGGTGGTGGTGTACTGGTGGCTGTTGACGCCAATCTCTCCTCGAAACCAATACCAATCCCATTTGATTCCGACATTGAGTTCATTTGTGTTAAAATATCTTTCATTAAATTTTCTATCTTTTTTACTTGTTCATACATCCCACCAGCATCCGATGAGACAGTTTACGATACTCATCTTAACGCTATCAAACATATATCGTCTTTAGTCTCTGACACTGACTTGCTGTTTGTCATAGGTGATTTTAATCTGTCCGATGTTAAATGGTTTGCCTCCAATGACTCGAATTTACTTATACCTGATAATTCCAATTGTTTTATTGATGGTCTCTTAGAGCTTTCTTTGGTCCAAATCAATCCTGTTTGCAACTCTATTAACAGGACTCTTGACCTGCTATTTGTATTGGACCCCAACAATACCACTGTATCCAGGATTGACCCTTTGGTTATGCCGGAAGACCCATACCATCCATCTCTTAATTCATGTATTAATTTACCTATGGGCGCTGATGAATTATCATCTGATACCACTGCGCGTAGAAGGTGTTTTAATAAAACAGATTTCCATAGGCTAAATGATATGATTTCGAGTATGGATTGGTCACAATTATACGCATGTTCTGATTTGGATAATGCCATTGAGCTCTTTTATTCAACTCTTAATTCTTTATTTGATATCTGTGTTCCGCTTGTATCTCCTATTAGTTCTGTTAAACCTCCTTGGTTCTCTAGAGAATTATCACACTTAAAAAATGCTAAATCTAAGCAATTTAAAAAATATAAAAAATCGGGAAGTCCTTATGATTTCTCCCGATATTTAATTACCAATTCCAATTTTCTGGTACTTAATTCTCAGTGCTATAAAAATTACTTACAACGTTGTAAGCTCGAATTCTCTAGGGATCCTAAACAGTTCTACAAATTTGTAAACTCTAAGCGAAAAGCTGTATCATTTCCGTCATCTCTCTCCTTTAATAACATTCAAGTTAATTCTGATCAATCTATTGCTGATCTGTTTGCTGACTTTTTTGAAACCACATACTGTATGAGTAGTCTCCATGCTGGTCACTCATACCCGTATAATCTTAGTAGTATAAACTGTATTTACAGCCCTTCAATCACAGACAGCTCGCTTCTTTGTGAACTTAAATTAATCAAGCCAGTACACACGCCAGGTCCTGATGGAGTGCCTGGCTCTGTATTAAAGTACTGCGCGGAATCTTTATGTAGTCCGCTACATAAATTATATACCCTATCAATCGATTCTTCATATTTTCCAAGCCTATGGAAGGATTCCTATATTATCCCTCTTCACAAAAAGGGTGTTAAGTGCGACGTTCAGAACTATAGGGGTATTGCTAAGCTCTCTGCAATTCCCAAGTTGCTTGAGAAAATAATGACTTCTCATCTCCAACATTTGTGTGGTTCTATTATCTCTCCTTGTCAGCATGGGTTTATGAGATGTAGATCAACAACCACTAACCTTCTTGAGTTTACTTCCCTTATCATTAATGGGTTCAAGAAAAGATGCAAACTGACGTTGTTTATACTGATTTCAGTAAAGCTTTTGATTCTGTAAATCACTCATTACTAATTCATAAGCTTGACCTTCTCGGCTTTCCCAATAATCTTCTTCTTTGGATATCTTCCTATTTGAGTAACAGAACGCAAAGAGTTAGTTTCAAAACTTTATTCTCAAAGTCCATCAAAGCTACGTCTGGGGTACCGCAAGGCAGTCATCTTGGTCCACTTCTTTTTACGTTATTTATTAACGATCTTCCATCTGTTCTATCTCACTCTCATGCTCTCATGTATGCGGACGACGTCAAGCTTTGTTTAACTTATAGTGACCCTCTCTCTGATAGGTTATTGCAAGCGGATTTAAATGCCATGTCTCTTTGGTGTCAAACCAATTTACTTAATCTTAACAGTGCTAAATGTAAAGTAATGAGTTTCTATAGATCTTTTCGCCATATCTGTCTCTACTCACTTAATGGCATTATCTTAGAATGCGTTAATGATACCGAAAGCTCAGTAAATGATTTAGGTATAATCCTGGATCATAAGCTGAAGTTTAATAAACATATTGATGTTTCGGTCAATAAAGCAATGGGAGTTCTTGGGTTTATTAAGCGTTGGTCCAAGGAATTTGATGATCCTTATATTACTAGACTCTTATATACATCTCTTGTTCGTCCGATTCTTGAGTATGGGTCATGCATTTGGTCCCCTCAATACGAATCACATCGTGCCAGAATTGAATCAGTTCAAAAACAATTTTTAATATTTGCTCTTCGTGGCTTGAGTTGGAACTCTGAAATCCCTTTTCCTTCTTACTCTAGTAGACTCCGATTAATTAATCTCCCCTCTCTCACTAATCGTAGAATTATGCTTGGAGTAATCTTCGTTCATAAATTACTACTGGGTCAAGTTGACTCAGTTAATTTATTGGACGAAATAACTTTTAACATACCTTTTAGACCTACTCGTAACTTTAACCCCCTATATCTTCAGCATTGCACCACTAATTGGGCCTTGCATGAACCTTTTCGTATTATGTGTACTGACTATAACAATCTATACCGTACTATTAGTTTGGAATGTGCTTCACAAACTATTAAGGCCTCTATATTATTATATCTTACTAATCTAACTAACTAATATTTCTCAAATTCTACTTTGGTCTGATTGGGTTTTTCTGGGTTTTCCCCAATCCTTGCAACAAATGTTGGACCAATTAATTAATTTATCTTTTTTAATTTTTTATATATCCCCAGAATATAATAAAATAAAATATTTTATATTTTAAATTAATATTAATTTTATTAAATAGATTTACTTTTTATTAATAATTTTAATTTTTTTGTAATGTAAATATAAATTTTAAATGTCGGCTGCTTATAGCCTGACAATAAATAAATAAAAAATTAAAATTAAATAAAAATTTGCTAATATTATATTATTCTTTATTTCAGGTTTAAAAATGGCATTATGCGGCTGAACAGTGAGTAAAAAAGATGATAATAGTATAATAAGTGCTTTTCCTGAGCGTAATGGCTAAATTATCTTTCTTCTATTTTGCTTTTATTTCAGGTTCGAAAATGGCAATATGCAGCTGAACGGTGAGTATAAAAGACAGTAATAATATTAATTAGTTTTCTTTTTAGGTTTTCTGGCAGATAGGTGATTAAAAAATGCTCTAGCTATGGTAAGTATTAGAATGTTGTACTTTTTAAGTATGCGTATTGGCTAATATTATTTTTCTTTTGATTCAGGTTAAAAAGATGACAGTGTGCATCTGGACGGTGAGTATAAAAATTTGAAATAATATCAAATTGTGTTCTTTAATAAACGTATTGGCTAATATTATTCTATCTTTTGTTTCAGGATCAAGAAATGACATTAAGCAGCTGAACTGTGAGTATTAAAGACGATAATAGTGTAATAAGTGCTTTTGAATAAGCGTAGTGGCTAAAATGATCTTTATTCTATTTTTTCTTCTGTTTCAGGTTCGAAAATGGCAGTATGCAGCTGAACGGTGAGTATAAAAGATATTAAAAATAATATTTAATTTTCATTTTAGGTTTCTCTGGCAGATAGGTGATCTATTGAAGGCCCTAGCTATGGTAAGTATTAGAATGTTGTTCTTTTTAAGTATGCGTTTTGGCTAATATTATTTTTCTTTTGTTTCAGGTTAAAAAATGGACAGTGTGTGCATCTGGACGGTGAGTATAAAAATTAGAAATAATAACAGATTCTGTTGTTTAATAAACGAATTGGCTAATATTATTTTATCTCTTATTTCAGGTTCAAAAATGGCATTTTGCAGCTGGACTGAGTATAAAAGACGATAATAGTATAGTAAGTGCTTTTCCTGAGCGTAATGTATAAAATTATCTTTCTTCTATTTTATCTTCTATTTCAGGTTCAAAATGGCATTATGCAGCTGAACGGTGAGTATTAAAGACAATAGAAATATTATTTAATTTTCTTTTTAGGTTTTCCTGGCAGATGGGTGATCTAAATAAGGCCCTTTCTATGGTAAGTATTGGAATGTTGTGCTTTTTAATATGCATATTGACTAGTATTATTTTTTATTCCGTTTCAGGTTTTTTAAAAATGGACAGTGTGCATATGAACGGTGAGTATAAAAAATTAAAAATGATATCAAATTGTGTTTTTTAATAAACGTATTGGCAAATATTATTTTATATTTTATTTCAGGTTCAAAAATTGCATTATGCAGCTGCATGGTAAGTATAAAAGTACGATAATAGTGTAATTTGTGCTTTTTCATAAGCGTATTGGTTAAAATTATCTTTCTTCTATTTTTTCTTCTATTTCAGGTTCGACAATGGAAATATGGAGCTGAACGGTGAGTATAACAGACAATAATAATATTATTTAATTTTTCTTTTTAGGTTTTTCTGGCAGATAGGTGATCTATAGATTGCCCTAATTATGGTAAGTGTTCATGCAAATCTGCACTAGAACTAAGTCGCGATGTTAGTCGCAGCGTTAGAGCTAGTGTGTAAGCACGATTGCCAATCCCTAAATGATAACACTTGCGCGTTGCTTTAAGAACTGTGTCGTTTATTCAAGTTGTATGGGTTTTTATAAGATGTCTTATGTACTATGTTAGTGGCGACCAACGCATTGCTTTAGTACAGTCGTCGCTTGTTTACTTATTATCCTATGTAATATTAGATGGAGTCAACTATAGTGTTAAAGTGTGTTTAGCTCCTTTCTTCTTATTGTCCTAAATAGACTTATGTAATATTAAACGGAGTCAGCTGTAGCATTGTAGTGTGGTTGACTCTTTTCTACTTATCTTATTAGATGACATCCTTTGTGTCAAGTGATCTTACATTGTATGCTTATCTACTATTTCTGAGCGCCCGAGCTGCGACTCTTGTGGTATTTTTAGCCTGTTGTGACCCTTTCAAGTGGCTTGTTTCTCCACTGGTGTCAGCTCACTCCGAGGGCTGTTTAAATACATGTTCATTTATGAACATATTGCGGAGGGCCATAAATGTGTGGTTATTTGGTGATCTTCGGAAATATATGTGTGAAGTGTTCTTACATTGTGTATACCTATCTACTATTTCTGAGCGCCAGAGCACCGACTTAAGGGTTAATTCTAGCTGGTCGTGACCCTTTTAAGTGGCTGGTGTTCCATTGGTGTTAGCGTTCTCCGAGGGTTGGTTAAAGGCATGTTCATTTATGAACATTTGGGGGGCTATCATTACATATTTGTTTTTAGTAATTCGAATTCTATGTTATTTTTCTGATTATCTGTATTTTGACATATTTCCTATATAAATACAATATTATTATCCTATAATTCTATTAATTATCAGTGTCAAGGACGTTTGTCTTCTTGTTCCATTTTGTTTTTATTTAACAAAGTTGTTATTTTTTGTTTTCATTTTCTCATCGCCGCCTTTTTCAGCGAACGTTCAAAGGGTCCTGCGCCGATTGTTCCGTTTACCGCTATTGTGGTGTCCAATTTACCACGTACTAGCGTTTGCTTGAATTCTCTTTGGTTTTTCCTTTTCTTCGTCACTAGATTCCTACGTCGTTGCTAGGTTCCAGTGCCGCCGTTTTACGTCGCCAGATTCCTACGTCGCCTTACTTTAGCGATCGTTGCCAGGTTCCAGCGCCGTCCTATTTGTTTTAATTTTTCGGAGAGGGATTTCCACGTCGCTTTAATTTGGGCGAACGTTTATCAGGTTCCCTCGCCGCCTTTGCTGTTGTCAAGCTCTGATTCCCGCGCCGCTCTTTTCCTGCGTCGCTCAGTGCTGATTCCTTCGCAGATCTGTCTTCTGCGCCGCTCTCTTCATAAGTTGCTTAGTTTTGTCCCGCAACTGTCGTTCTTCTGCAGTGGTTATTTTGTTCCCCCACCGCTCTTTTTTCCTTTTTTGCGTCGCTTAGTTTTAGTTCCCGCGCCGCTCTCTTTATGAGTTGCTTAGTTTTGTCCCGCAACTGTATTTTCTTTGCGCAATGGTTATTTTATTCCCCCATCGCATTCTTTTTAAATGTTATTCTTTACCAACTCTGATTCGCCGCTCTTTCCTGCGACGCTCAGTGCTGATACCTTCGCAGATCTGTCTTCTGCGCCGCTTGGTTGTTGCTCTGCTCTGCCTTCATCCATTCCCGCGCTGCAGTCGCTCGTAGTTGCCGGAGAGTTGTATTTTAATATTCCCTAGCTGTGCCACGATGCACGACAGGTGCGATCTATGGACTTAATTCCGTGATACCGATTAAGGCATCTACTGGAAGTGGCAGTCTGAGCAAATTGCTCGAAGGACCATGTTCATGCAAATCTGCACTAGAACTAAGTCGCGATGTTAGTCGCAGCGTTAGAGCTAGTGTGTAAGCACGATTGCCAATCCCTAAATAATAACACTTGCGCGTTGCTTTAAGAACTGTCTCGTTTATTCAAGTTGTATGGGTTTTTATAAGATGTCTTATGTACTATGTTAGTGGCGACCAACGCATTGTTTTAGTACAGTCGTCGCTTGTTTACTTATTATCCTATGTAATATTAGATGGAGTCAACTATAGTGTTAAAGTGTGTTTAGCTCCTTTCTTCTTATTGTCCTAATTAGTCTTATGTAATATTAAACGGAGTCAGCTGTAGCATTGTAGTGTGGTTGACTCTTTTCTACTTATCTTATTAAATGACACCCCTTGTGTCAAGTGATCTTACACTTTGTATGCTTATCTACTATTTCTGAGCGCCCGAGCTGCGACTCTTGTGTAGTATTTTTAGCCTGTTGCGACCTTTTCAAGTGGCTTGTTTCTCCACTGGTGTCAGCTCACTCCGAGGGCTGTTTAAATACATGTTCATTTATGAACATATTGCGGAGAGCCATAAATGTGTGGTTATTTGGTGATCTTCGAAATATATGTGTGAAGTGTTCTTACATTGTGTATACCTATCTACTATTTCTGAGCGCAAGAGCAACGACTTAAGGGTTAATTCTAGCTGGTCGAGACGCTTTTAAGTGGCTGGTGTTCCACTGGTGTTAGGGTTCTCCGAGGGTTGGTTAAAGGCATGTTCATTTATGAACAGACAGTAATAATATTAATTAGTTTTCTTTTTAGGTTTTCTGGCAGATAGGTGATTTAAAAAAGGTCCTAGCTATGGTAAGTATTGGAATGTTGTGCTTTTTAATATGCAAATTGACTAATATTTTTTTTATTCTGTTTCAGGTTTTAAAAATTGGCAGTGTCAATCTGAGCGGTGAGTATAAAAAATTAAAAATAATATCAAATTGTGTTTTTTAATAAACGTATTGGCTAATATTATTTTATCTTTTATTTCAGGTTCAAAAATGGCATTATGCAGCTGCATGGTGAGTATAAAAGACGATAATAGTGTAATTTGTGCTTTTTCATAAGCGTATTGGCTAAAATTATCTTTCTTCTATTTTGCTTCTATTTCAAGTTCAAAATGGCATTATGCAGCTGAACGGTGAGTATAAAAGACAATAGAAATATTATTTAATTTTATTTCTAGATTTTTCTGGCAGATAGGGGATCTAAAAAAGGTCCTACCTATGGTAAGTATTGGAATGTTGTGTTTTTTAATATGCATAGTGACTAATATTACTTTTTATTATGTTTCAGGTTTCTAAATTGACAGTGTGCATCTGAGTGGTGAGTGTAAAAAATAAAAATAATATCAAATTGTATTTTTGAATAAACGTATTGGCTAATATTATTTTATCTTTTATTTCAGGTTCAAAAATGGCATTATGCAGCTGGACAGTGAGTATAAAAGACGATAACAGTATAATAAGTGCTTTTCCTGAGGGTAATGGCTAAATTATCTTTCTTCTATTTTGCTTTTATTTCAGGTTCGAAAATGGCAATATGCAGCTGAACGGTGAGTATAAAAGACAGTAATAATATTAATTAGTTTTCTTTTTAGTTTTTCTGGCAGTTAGGTGATTTAAAAATGCTCTAGCTATGGAAAGTATTAGAATGTTGTACTTTTTAAGTATGCGTATTGGCTAATATTATTTTTCTTTTGATTCAGATTAAGAAATTGACAGTGTGCATCTGGACGGTGAGTATAAAAATTTGAAATAATATCAAATTGTGTTTTTTAATAAACATATTGGCTAATATTATTTTATCTCTTATTTCAGGTTCAAAAATTGACAGTGCGCATCAGAACGGTGAGTATAAAAACCTAAAAATAATATCAGTTTGTGTTATTTAATAGACGTATTGGCTAATATTATTTTATCTTCTATTTCAGGTTCAAAAATGGCATTATGCGGCCGATCAGTGAGAATATAGAAGACGACAATAATCTATATATATAAAATTCTTTGTCCTCACTGACTCACGGACTGACTGATATATCACAGCCATGGCCAAACCACAAGTCCTAGAGACTTGAAGTTTTTTTTAAAAATCAGAAAAAAAAATTTCCAGATTCGTATGGGTATTTTAATTTTCTAATTCCACCTGCAACCTTTTTTAAAAAAATAAAAAACATTATTTAAAAGGCATTAAATGCAAGCTCGCTAAGCAAGCATTGAAAACGTTCAATGCGTGTGTACGCATACATACACAATATTAGCGTGAGCATCTGAAAGAGAGCCAAGAGCAAGAGAGCCGTGTCATTTGTTTTTGTGTTTCGCGAGCAAGATCGCGAATGTTGTTGTTGTTTTGTTCCTGTGAACGAAGCGTGCTTTGTGATCAGTGTTGCCAATTTAGCTTTTTTTCCATCAGATCTGAAGTCCAAAAGCGGGGGAAAGTTTTAAAACAGCGGAAGGCTTTTATTCTTGTCCAATCTGGCGGCTTCTTCCTGAAAAATGTTGGCAACACTGTTCGTCATACATACGAAATAAAGGGCTGCTTGAATTAACTCGATTTTACATATGAGACATTCGTGTTGACACTGAATTGAATAAGTTGGCAGCTCGCACATTAGTGCGATAATTGGAAATATGCATTTTATCGCTTTTGTATTGTGGAAATATCGAAATAATTTAAATAATAATATTTATATTAACCTTTTAATATAAATATTTCTGAAACTTTAAGTGTGTGTGTGTGCGTCCGAGCAAAGCAAGGACGCAAAAGCGGGACCTCTAGTATTATATAATTTTCTTCTTAGGTTTTCTGGCAGATAAGTGATTTAAAAAAGGTCTTAGCTATGGTAAGTATTGGAATGTTGTGCTTTTTAATATGCATATTGACTAATATTATTTTTTATTCTGTTTCAGGTTTTAAAAATTAACAGTGTGCATCTGAGCGGTGAGTGTACAAAAATAAAAATAATATTATTTTAATATTATTTTATCCTTTATTTCAGGCTCAAAAATGGCATTATGCGGCTGAACAGTGAGTATAAAAGACGATAATAATATTATTTAATTTTCTTGTTAGGTTTTTCTGGCAGATAGGGGATTTAACAAAGGCCATAGCTATGGTAAGTATTGGAATGTTATGCTTTTTTTTAATCCAAATTAATAAAATTTATTTTTTTTTTTATTTTTTTTATTTTTTAAAAAAATAAAAAAAGCGCACCAAAAGGTAAATAAAAAAAACAAAAAATAAAATTAGATTTTGTTAAATAAAAGAATTAATAATTAATTTTTTTTTTTTTTCTATTTCAAAATCGAAAAAAGAATTTTATAAGTGGTAAACAAGAATTATTAAAAAAAAAAATAATATAATAAATTTTTTTTTTAATTGTATTTTTAAAATTTTATTAAAAAAAATTTTAAAAAAAATTTTAAATTTTTTTTTATATTTTTTTTAAATATAGGTAATATTTTAAAAACCCTAGATATGGTAAAAAATAAAATTAATAAAAAATAATTGAGTAAAAAGCGAGTAAATTTAGTTATATTTTAAAAATTTATTTAATAAAAAAAAAATTGACTGGGTTTTGAATAGTAAGAAAAAAAAAAAAAAAAAAAAAAAAAAAAAAAAAAAAAAAAAAAAAAATAAAAAAAAAAAAATAAAAAAAATTAAATAAAAAAATAAAAAAAAATATTTTTAGTATTTCAATACTCCTTCTCAACAATATATTCAGAAACAATTCATTTCACTTATACATTTTAAATGCTTGTTTTTCTTTAGGTTCTTTGTTAATATATCTGATAACATGTCATTTGTACAAATATATTTTACATCAATTTCCTTTTTGGAATAAAGTTCCCTAACATAGTGGTACTTTAAGTCGATATGCTTACTTCTATTATGTAATACCGGATTCTTAGCTAAACATAAAGCACTCTGATTATCGCAAAAAATTAAAATTGAGTGATCTATCAAAAACCCATTTCCTTCAGAAACTTTTTTATAAATACTGCTTCTCTTGCTGCAATGGACAATGCAACATATTCGGCCTCCGTGCTGGATAATGCCACCAGACATTGCTTCTTGGACTCCCAGGATATTGGACCAGCTGCGTTTATGAAGACATATCCACTGTAGGATTTACGATCCGATGTGTCATTTGCCCAATCTGCGTCGACGTAGCCATGAATCGGTTTACCTGTTGCGTGATAATGAAGCTTTAAGTTTGAGGTGCCCTTCAAATACCTTAGTATACGCTTGACAGCGACTTCATGCTCCTTATGTGGGTTCACATTTCTTTGAGTCAGTTTTGCAACTGAATGCATTATATCTGGCCTGGTTGTAATTGCCAAATACATTAGTGAACCTATAAGTGATTGGTAGTCCTTTTCATTAACAGGCTTGCAGTTAGGATCACTTAACTTGGAAATTTGCCTCCAAAGGCGTTGCTACCGATTTGCCATCTAACATGCCCCAGGTGTGTAGCATACTCTCGATAGATGTCTTGTGACCTATGGATATGGCTCCAGTTTCTCCTTCTCGCTCAACTTCGATGCCCAAGAAATGATTAAGCTGTCCGCTATCTACTACTTTAAACTCTTTGGCAATTGACTCTTTTATACCAATCAAATCATTTTTACATAAGCTTGCAATAAGAAGATCGTCGACATATACTGCAATTATATTAATATTGTCCTTCTCATTGCGTGTGTACACACACGGCTCGCTGGCACAGGGAACAAAATGCAGTTTTTGCATTGAGCTTGGCGTTCCACTCTCTACCGCTCTGTTTTAGTCCGTAAAGTGACTTATTTAGTCTCAAAACTTTTCCATGATGTTTATTATCAAATCCATCGGGCTGCTTCATATAGACTTCTTCGCTCAATTCGCTATTTAAGTAAACTGTCGATATATCCATCTGATGTAGAAATAAGTTATGCTCAACAGCCAGGGATATAATAAGTCTCACCGACGAATATCTGACAACTAGTGAAAACGTTTCAATAAAATCGATACCATATTGTTGTGCACATCCTTTAGCCAACAACCTCGATTTAAATCGCATCACATTGCCATCCTTTTCTCCTTTGATGCTAAAAACCCACTTACTACCGATGGCTTTCTTACCTTCTGCTAAGTCCTGTAGCTCCCATGTCTGATTAGCTTCGAGGGCGTCAATCTCCTTCTGAATTGATGCTACCCACTCTTGACTCATTTCAGACTGTGTCGCTTCAGTAAACGTAACAGGTACCTTGACATCTTGAACCATCATCATGTTCAACAAGCTGTATTGTTTTCGTGGACGCCAGTTTTTATCTTCTTAGGACGACCAGGACCACGAATTTCCCGTTCTTCGGAATCATCGCTCTTCGCACTCTCGTAAACATCAGAACTATCAGCTTCATTAATCTCGCTGTCAATTTGCTCTTCCTCGAGCAGCTCAGCACCTTCTTTGTTGTTGTCCACTGCCAAAATCTGCGAACAGTCAACTCCAATTTCGTCAATAAGTGCCGTCTCGTTCTCGCTCTTTCCATTCTTCGGATACCCTATAGTTTCCTCTAGAAAAACGACGTCTCTACTTTCGATTACCTGGTTCGAACCAATGCGCATTAATCTGTAGGCCTTTGCTGTTGTTGAATACCCTATCATCATGCATTCAATGCCTTTTGGCTTGAACTTTCCTGCATGTTTCTTATTTAATGCAATCGCTTTGCATTTAAAGATATTTAAATGCGATATCGAAGGCTTTTTACCTGTCCACAGTTCGAATGGTGTTTGACTCTTCAACGACATTGTCTCCGATCTGTTGCGTAGATATGCTGCAGTCCTAACTGCCTCTCCCCACAGGGACTCATTCACTCCTGAATATATAAGCATAATCCTTGCCATTTCCACAAGTGTCCGGTTAGCGCGCTCAGCAACCCCGTTTTGCTGCGGAGTGTACGGAACTGTCAATTGCCGCTTAATACCGCTTTCAGATAGGAACTTCTGAAACTCGTGGCTTATATATTCGCGACCGTTATCGCTGCGAATTGCTTTAAGTTTTTCACCGGTCTGTTTTTCTGCAAACGCGACAAAGTTTTTAAACGTGGGAAGCAATTCATCACGGGTCTTCAAAAAATATACTAACATATAACGCGAGTAGTCATCAATAAATGTTACGAAATATCTTGCTCCACGGGCAGATACTTTGTTCATTGGCCCGCAAATGTCCGAATGCACTAGCCCTAGCACTTTGTCCGCACGATTTTCTGACATTTTTGGGAATGTTTTCACACAGATTTTACCTTTAGCACAGGTTTCACATGCAATTCGGTCTATGTCCACAACATTTTTAATTGACTTTAAGCCATTGACCATATTGTTACTTGCCATCTTTTTTAGGCTCGCCATGTTCAAATGACCATAACGATAATGCCACTTCCACAATTCATCATTTGCACACAAGTACATGCACCGAACCATTCTTTGTTTTAACGACCACCGTACCGACGCCATCCGAAAAGATATAGTTTTCTCCTGCAAGTAATATTTTGTCTTTATGCTCTTTAATGTCCGCGAACCACGACCTTTCACAACACATGTGAGCAGTTGCTCCACTGTCCAAGCACCACACCGATTTCGTTAAAACGTCATTTTTATTTACACTTGCAAGCATAGTAAACGACTTCTCTTTTGCAGATGTTTCTATTTCATCATTTTTGTCTTTCACTTTGCACTGCTCAATAAAGTGACCCTCGCGAGCACATCGAAAGCATTTTTTATTCTTTTTGCAACACTGTTCTTTTGCGCCGATCTATTTTTCTTGTCCCCCTTTCCACTGGGACGCGACACAAAAGCTTGCTGCACACAAAGTTCCGTTTTGTCCGAACTCCATCTTTGTATCTCTCCCTCTTCTATAATTTTCACTTTTAAATCAGAGAGAGTCGGTAACTGTTCGCACGTTTCGATCGCTACCACGAAATTTTCGAATTTCTTACCGAGTCCCGACAGCATCAAAATAGTAAGAATATCTTCAGAAATGTCCATATTAATTTCTTTCAGTTTTTGACGATATCCACAAAATCATTTATGTAATTTTGTACGCACGCATTTTCCGACAAACTCAACCGGAGTAATTTCCTGAACAAGGTAATTTTCCTGGCGGGTCCACGAGGCTTGTACACAGCTGCAAGCTTGTCCCAAGCTTCTTTAGAACTAGCGCAGTTTTTAATCAAATTTATTTCTGAAGCCTTTACGCACAGCAATATTGTTGCTAGTGCTTTTTCGTCCAGTTCGTCGAATTGGGCTCCTTGCTCAGCTGTATCACTTTCTTGCTTCACGCGTCTTCCGCACACTAACGACCACATACCTGAGTGCACCAATACACTCTTCATTTGCACCGACCATACTGCGTTATTTTCGCCGTCCAATTTGTCGATCGCACACAGCCCTTGTCCACTCATGTTTGTTAAAGATGTTCAAGCTAATTAACACAATAATTATTCTCCTCTTGATCACACACAATTATTCATTTCTTTACTACTCCTGGGCCCATAACCTATTGGAAATTATGGAGTAAAACGCGAGGCGATTTAGTTAAAGTTTAATAATTGTTTTATTTAACATAAGCGTGACAGCGTTGTGTGTCGTTCGAAAGTTAACCAAAGAAGAAGAAGGAAGTTTCCAGAAAAACAAAAAAGAACTGATTCAGATCAGTGTGACCAAATTTCAGTATATGGTTGTTGCCAAATTAACATACATAATATTTTAAGTACTTCAATATTTTATAAGAACTATATTTATTTATTTAATTGTTATTTAATTGTTATTCCATCGCCGCTTATTTATTTGGTTTAATTTAATGATTTATTTGACGTTTAATATTTATTTTATTCTTTCAGCTTAGAGTTTTGGCTTTGCACAAGATGGAGGTCGGCAAGAAAATGTTCACTGGTCAAAGGTCTCTGAAGTTTAATAGTGGACACGACTTTTGTTCAGCGGGGTAAGTGTAGGTTTTATTTGTGTGTGTGTGTTTTTTCGTTTTAGTTGTAGTTAGATGCAGTATAATCTAGTACAGGCTTAGGCAGACTTAGTCTAGCTTAAACGTCTAGTTATGTTTGCGGTTGAAACATAGAACTTAACTGCACATACACTAACTGCACTAACACACACAAACACGCGCACCCACACAGGGCACAGTTCACGGTTGGTGTGAGCCACTCTTTGCTTTTGCTTCTGGCTTTGACTTCTACTTTGACTTTGAATCCGACTTTGACTTTCGACTCTAAGCGCAGATTGCACGTCCGACACCGACGACTGTTCGAAATAGGGATGAGCAAGCTGAGGGATGCTCATTTGAGGTGTGCAAGCTGAGATCTGTGGTCGGCTGCCCGTGAGCGAGTGTGAGTGTGTGTGATCCAATCAAAGCTTCTGTTTGTCTCATAAACTTCACTAAACTCCTATTAAGTCAGTGCCGATTTAACGATTATTTATACAAACATTAATTGCGGGTACTTAACATGTAAACACAGCTAGTGACATCACCACAGGACGGTGACAGGAACACGGACAATGTGAAAATAAAACAAAAGGTAAAAAAAACAAGAAAAATTGCACAAGTTGAAAAAAAAAACAAAGTCCTATAGTTACATAATTAATACAAAAAAAAATTAATTAATTTAATCTTCTCTTTTCAGAGTTTCTGGCTGATGGACGACCTGGAGGAGGCCCTATCTTAAGGTAAGTATTTTCTTTTAAAATGCTCTTTTTAGGAACTTAATGACTGATATTGTTTCTTGTTTTAGTTGACAGTGCAGCAGCTGTTTGGCAATTGTGCAATACATAGTGAGTGCAAAATTTTAATTTTGTTATGCTATTTAACAAGTGTAGTGGCTAATATTATTTTTCCTTTATTTCAGGTTCTAGACTGGCAGTATGCAGCATGCGTGCTGAGTATAAAGGAGAATAATAATAAATTTTATGCTTTTAATAAACGTAATGGCTGATATTATTTTATTTTTTATTTCAGGTTCTAGAATGACATTATGCAGATGTACAGTGAGTATAAAAGACGATAATAGTGTAATTTGTGCTTTTGAATAAGCGTAGTGGCTAAAATTATCTTTCTTCTATTTTGCTTCTATTTCAGGTTCAAAATGGCATTATGCAGCTGAACGTTGAGTATAAAAATTAGAAATAATATCAAATTGTGTTTTTTAATTAACGTATTGGCTAATATTATTTTATCTCTTATTTCAGGTTCAAAAATTGGCAGTGCCCATCAGATCGGTAAGTATAAAAAAATAAAAATAAAATCAAATTGTTTTTTTTTTTTTAATTGACGTATTCGCTAATATTATTTTAACTTCTATTTCAGGTTCAAAAATTGCATTATGCAGCCGAACAGTGAGTATATAAGACGATAATAATATTATTTAATTTTTTTTTTTAGGTTTTCTGGCAGATAGGTGATTTAAATAAGGCCCTAGCTATGGTAAGTATTGGAATGTTGTGCTTTTTAATATGCGTATTAACTAATATTATTTTTTATTCTGGTCAGTAATGGGACGTTGTGCTTTTTAATATGCATATTGACTAATATTATTTTTTTTTTTTTTTTTTTGGCTTTTAAAAAAAAAAAAGGGTATTTTAGGGGGGAAAAAAAAAAAAAATTAAATTGAATATCAAATTGTATTTTTTAAAAAACGTTTTGGTAAAAATTTTTTTTTTTTTTTTTCAGGTTCAAAAAAGGAATTATGAAGGTGAATGGAAAATAAAAAAAAAAAAAAAAAAAAAAATTTTATTTTTTTAAAAAACGTATTGGCTAAAATTATCTGTCTTCTATATTTTCTTCTATTTCAGGTTCGAAAATGGAAATATGCAGCTGAACGGTGAGTATAACAGACAACAATAATATTATTTAATTTTCTGTTTAGGTTTTTCTGGCAGATAGGTGATCTATAGATGGCCCTAATTATGGTAAGTATTTGAGTATTATGCTTTTTAAATATGCATATTGTCTAATATTATTTTTCTTGTTATTTTAAGCGGAGGACTTGCAACGTTCGACACCGCCGACTGTTCTCAACTGAACACGAAAATCGCTCGGTCGGTCAACCAACGATCGTCGAACTCAACGAAACGATGTATCGATGGTCGACGAAAACCGTTGTTTGGCCGAGCCGAACGAGAGTTGGAAACGGTTAGGGAGTGTCTGGGGTGTGTGTGTGGGAGCTCAATAGCGGTGAGCAAGCTGAGGGATGCTCATTAGAGATGAGCAAGCTGAGATCTAGTGGTCGGCCGCCCGTGAGCGAGTGTGAGTGTGTGTGTGATCCAAGCAAAGCATCTGTTTGTCTCATAAGCTTTCCTAAACTTCTATTGAATCAGTACCAATTTACGAGTTTATAAAAATTTTACAAACATTAATTGGGGGTACTTAACAGGTAAACACAGCTAGTGACATCACCACAGGACGGTGACAGGAACACGGAAAATAAAAACAAAAGGTAACAAAGACAAGAAAAATTGCACAATTTGAAAAAACAATGTCCTATAGTTACATAATTAATACAAAAATATTAATTAATTTAAGCTTCTCTTTTTCAGAGTTTCTGGCTGATGGACGACCCAGGGGTGGCCCTATCTTTGGGTAAGTATTTTCTTCTTTAAAATGCTCTTTCTTAGGAATTTAATGGCTGATATTGCTTCTTGTTTCAGCGCTGACAGTGCAGCAGCTGTTTGGCAATTTGTGGATACATAGGTGAGCAACAAAATTAATTTGAATGGCTAATATTAAAGGTATTCTCTTATTTTAGGTTGTAGACTGACAATATGCAGTGGGGGCTGATGAGGTGCAATAAAAACAATTAATAATTTCTAATATTAATTAAATGGTTTTCTTTACGTTTTTCTGGCGGAGATAAGTGATAGTCTTTTTAAAAGGCCCTAGCTATGGTGAGTGTCGGAATGTTGTGCTTTTTAATAATGCATATTGGCAAATATTATTTTTCTTGCTTCAGGTTCAAGAGTTGACGGTGTGCATCTGAACGGGTTAGTTCCTGAGAAAAATTAAAAATAATATCAAATTGGGGTTGCTTTTTGACAACCCCCGTATCGGCTATTATTTTATTTTCTTATTTCGGTGTCCAAAAATGGCACTCATGCAGCCGAACAGTGGAGTATAAAAAGGACATTAGTAACATACATTATAAAATTTAATCTTCTAAGTTTTTCTGGCTAAGTTTTTCAGGCGTTAGCTAATAACCAAAAGCAGGCCCTCAGCTTGAAAGTTGGAATGTATGGTGCGAGAACGGTAAGTATAAAAGACAATAAAAAAATGTTTAATTTTTCTTTTAGGTTTTTCTTGCAGATAGGATGATCTATTAAAGACCCTAGCTATGGTAAGCATTAGAATGTTGTACTTTTTAAGTATGCGTATTGGCCAATATTATTTTTCTTTGTTTCAGGTTAAAAGATTGACAGTGTGCGTCTGGCGGATGGTGAGTATAAAAAAATTAAAATAATAATAAATTGTGTATAATAAACGTATTGGCTAATATTATTTTATCCTTTATTTCAGGTTCAAAATGGCATTATGCAGCTGGACGAGTGAGTATAAAAGACGATAACAGTATAATAAGTGCTTTTCTGAGGGTAATGGCTAAATTATATTTCTTCTATTTTGCTTCTATTTCAGGTTCAAAATGGCATTATGCAGCTGAACGGTGAGTATAAAAGACAATATAAATATTATTTAATGTTATTTCTAGATTTTTCTGGCAGATTGGTGATTTAAAAAAGGTCCTAGCTATGGAATGTTGTGGCTTGTTTTTTAATATGCAAATTGACTAATATTATTTTTTATTCTGTTTCAGGTTTTAAAAATGGGCAGTGTACATCTGAGCGGTGAGAGTATAAAAATTAAAAATAATATCAAATTGTGTTTTTTAATAAATGTATTGGCTAATATTATTTTATCTTTTATTTCAGATTCAAAAATGGCATTATGCAGCTGCATGGTGAGTATAAAAGACGATAATAGTGTAATTTGTGTTTTTTTATAAGCGTATTGGCTAAAATTATCTTTCTTCTATTTTTTCTTCTATTTCAGGTTTGAAAATGGCAATATGCAGCTGAACGGTGAGTATAAAAGGCAGTAATAATATTATTTAATTTTTTCTTTTTTAGGTTTTCTGGCAGATTGGTGATTTAAAATAAGTTCTAGCTATGGTAAGTATTGGAATGTTGTGCGTTTTAATATGCATATTGACTAATATTATTTTTATTTTTTCCTGTTTCAGGTTTTAAAAAATTGACAGTGCGCATCAGAACGGTGAGTATAAAAACTATAAAAATAATATCAGATTGTGGTATTTAATAGACGTATTGACTAATACTATTTTATCTTCTATTTCAATTTTAATAATGGCATTTTGCAGCTGGACAGTGAGTATAAAAGACGATAATAGCATAATAAGATGCTAAAATTATCTTTCTTCTATTTTGCTTCTATTTAAATTTTCAAAATGGCATTATGCAGCTGAACGGTGAGCATAAAAGACAATAGTAATATTATTTAAATTGATGGTGTGTATATGAACAGTGAGTATAAAAAATGAAAAATAATAAAATGTTATGATTTTTAGTAAACGTATTGGCTATTATTATTTTTTCTTTTATTTCAGGTTCAAAGATTGACATGTGCATCAGAACGGTGAAAGTATAAAATCAAAAAATAATATCAAATTGTGTTTTTTTTTCAATAAACGTATTGGCTAATATTATTTTATTTCTTTTATTTCAGGTTCAAAAATGGTATAGTGCAGCTTAACAGTGAGTACAAAAGGCGATTATAAAATTTTTTTTTTAGGGTTTTGCGGGCAGATAGGTGATCTATGAAAGGCCCCATCTATGGTAAGTATTGGAATGTTGTGCTTTTTAATATGCATATTGACTAATATTATTTTTTATTTTTATTCTGTTTCAGGTTTTAAAATATAGACAGTGTGAATAAGAACAGTGAGTATAAAAAATTAAAAATAATTAAAAATAAATTTGTTTTCGTTAGTTGCAGTATAATCTAGTACAGGCTTAGGCAGACTAAGTCTAGCTTAAACGTCTAGTTAGTTGCGGTTGAAACATGGAACTTCTGCACATACACTTTCTGCACACGGCACACAAACGCTTTGGTTGTCACTGCACACACAAACACGCGCACACACAGGGCATAGTTGACTCGAGCCACTTTTTGGTTTTGCTTCTGGCTTTGACTTCGACTTTGACTTTATCTTTGACTCTAAGCGGAGCTTGCACGTCCGACACCGACGACTGTTCTCAATTGAATCTTGAATCGCTCGAGCTTTCAACCAACGATCGTCGAACTCAACGAAACGATGTATCGATGGTCGACGACCGTTGTTTCCGCCGAGAGCGAAACGGTTATGGAGTGTCTGTGTGTGTGTGTGGGAGCTCAATAGCGGTGAGCAAGCTGAGGGATGCTCATTAGAGATGAGCAAGCTGAGATCTAGTGGTCGGCTGCCCGTGAGCGAGTGAGTGAGTGTGTGTGTGATCCAAGCAAAGCATCTGTTTGTCTCATAATCTTTCCTAAACTTCTATTGAATCAGTACCAATTTACGATTATTTTTACAAACATTAATTGGGGGTACTTAACAGGTAAACACAGCTAGTGACATCACCACAGGACGGTGACAGGAACACGGACAATGTGAAAAAACAAAAGGTAACAAAAACAAGAAAAATTGCACAATTTAAAAAAAACAATGTCCTATAGTTACATAATTAATACAAAAAAATATTAATTAATTTAAGCTTCTCTTTTCAGAGTTTCTGGCTGATGGACGACCTAGAGGAGGCCCTATCTTTGGTAAGTATTTTCTTTTAAAATGCTCTTTTTAGGAATTTAATGGCTGATATTGTTTCTTGTTTCAGCTGACAGTGCAGCAGCTGTTTGGCATTTGTGGATACATAGTGAGTGCAAAAATTAAAATTGTGCTATTTAACAATGGCGTAATGACTAGTCTTTTTTTTATTTTAGGTTGTAGACTGACAATATGCAGCGTGCATGATGAGTATAAAAGACAATAATAATTTAATATTTAATTAGTTTTCTTTTTACGTTTTTCTGGCAGATAGGTGATCTTAAAAAGGCCCTAGCTATGGTAAGTGTCGGAATGTTGGTGCTTTTTAATATGCATATTGGCAAATATTATTTTTTTTGTTCAGGTTCAAGAGTTGACGGTGTGCATCTGAACGGTTAGTTTTAAAAATTAAAAATAATATCAAATTGTGCTTTTTAATAACCGTATTGGCTAATATTATTTTATCTTTTTCTATTTCAGGTTCAAAAATGGCATTATGCAGCTGAACAGTGAGTATAAAAGACATTAGTAACATTATTTAATTTTCTTTTTAGGTTTTTCTTAAGAGTTAGTGTGGTAAGTGTTTGAATGGTTCTGGCAAATAAGTGATTATTTCTATTTTTTAAGTTCTTGGTAATAGATGTTCTATTAAAGACTCTAGCTATGGTAAGTATTAGAATGTTGTACTTTTTAAGTATGCGTATTGGCTAATATTATTTTTCTTTTGTTTCAGGTTTAAAAAAATTGACAGTGTGCATCTAGAGCGGTGAGTATAAAAAATTAAAAATAATATCAAATTGTGTTTTTTAATAAACGTATTGGCTAATATTATTTTATCTTCTATTTCAGGTTCAAAAATGGCATTATGCAGCTGAACAGTGAGTATAAAAGACGATAATAGTGTAATAAGTGCTTTTGAATAAGCGTATTGGCTAAAATTATCTTTATTCTATTTTTCTTCTATTTCAGGTTCAAAATGGCATTATGCAGCTGAACGGTGAGTATAAAAGACACAGTAAAATAATATTTAGTAATATTATTTAATTTTCTTTTTAGGTTTTTCTGGCAGATAGGTGATCTAATAAAGGCCCTAGCTATGGTAAGTATTGGAATGTTGTGCTTTTTAATATGCATATTGACTAATATTATTTTTTATTCTTGTTTCAGGTTTTAAAAATTGACAGTGTGCATCTGAACGGTGAGTATAAAAAATTAAAAATAATATCAAATTGTGTTTTTTTAATAAACGTATTGGCTAATATTATTTTATCCTTTATTTCAGGTTCAAAAATGGCATTATGCGGCTGAACAGTGAGTATAAAAGACGATAATAATATTATTTAATTTTCTTTTTTAGGTTTTTCTGGCAGATAGGTGATCTAACAAAGGCCCTAGCTATGGTAAGTATTGGAATGTTGTGCTTTTTAATATGCATATTGACTAATATTATTTTTATTTTTATTCTGTTTCAGGTTTTTAAAAAATTGACAGTGCGCATCAGAACGGTGAGTAAAAAAAAATTAAAAATAATATCAGATTGTGTTTTTTAATAGACGTATTGACTAATATTATTTTATCTTCTATTTCAGGTTCAAAAATGGCATTTTGCAGCTGGACAGTGAGTATAAAAGACGCTAAGTGTTTTCCTGAGCGTAATGGTTAAAATTATCTTTCTTCTATTTTGCTTCTATTTCAGGTTCAAAATGGCATTATGCAGCTGAACGGTAAGTATAAAAGACAATAGTAATATTATTTAATTTTCTTTTTAGGTTTTTCTGGCAGATAGGTGATCTAAAAAAAGGCCCTAGCTATGGTAAGTGTTGGAATGTTGTGCTTTTTAATATGCATATTGACTAATATTATTTTTCTTTTGTTTCAGGTTTAAAAATTGACGGTGTGCATCTGAACGGTGAGTATAAAAAATTAAAAATAATATCAAATTGTGTTTTTGATAAACGTATTGGCTAATATTATTTTATCTTTTATTTCAGGTTAAAGATTGGCAGTGTGCATCAGAACGTGAGTATAAGAAATTAAAATAATATAAAATTGTGCTTTTAATAGACGTATTGGCTAATATTATTTTATCTTCTATTTCAGGTTCAAAAATGGCATTATGCAGCTGGACAGTGAGTATAAAAGACGATAATAGTGTAATAAGTGCTTTTGCATGAGCGTATTGGCTAAAATTATCTTTCTTCTATTTTTTTCTTCTATTTCAGGTTCGAAAATGGCAATATGCAAGCTGAACGGTGAGTATAAAAGACAATAATAATATTATTTAATTTTCTTTTTAGGTTTTTCTGGCAGATAGGTGATCTAAAAAGAGGCCCTATCTATGGTAAGTATTGGAATGTTGTGCTTTTTAATATGCATATTGACTAATATTATTTTTTTTCTGTTTCAGGTTTAAAAATTGACAGTGTGCATTCAGAAGCGGTGAGTATAAAAAATCTAAAAATAATATCAAATTGTGCTTTTTAATAAACGTATTGGCTAATATTATTTTATCTTTTATTTCAGGTTCAAAAATGAATATCAGGTATGCTGTGTTTAAAAGACGATATTATGTGTTGTTTTATAGGTATTGGCTAAATATTATTTTTTCTTCTATTTCAGGTTCAAAAATGGCATTATGCAGCTGAACAGTGAGTATAAAAGACAATAATAATATTATTTAATTTTCTTTTTAGGTTTTCTGGCAGATAGGTGATTTAAATAAGGCCCTATCTATGGTAAGTATTGGAATGTTGTGCTTTTTAATATGCATATTGACTAATATTATTTTTTATTCTGTTTCAGGTTTTTAAAAATTGGCAGTGTGCATCTGAACGGTGAGTATAAAAAATTAAAAATAATATCAAATTGTGTTTTTTAATAAACGTATTGGCTAATATTATTTTATCTTTTATTTCAGGTTCAAAAATGGCATTATGCAGCTGCATGGTAAGTATAAAAGACGATAATAGTGTAATTTGTGCTTTTTCATAAGCGTATTGGCTAAAATTATCTTTCTTCTATTTTTTCTTCTATTTCAGGTTCGAAAATGGAAATATGCAGCTGAACGGTGAGTATAACAGACAATAATAATATTATTTAATTTTCTTTTTAGGTTTTTCTGGCAGATAGGTGATCTATAGATGGCCCTAATTATGGTAAGTATTTGAGTATTATGCTTTTTAAATATGCATATTATCTAATATTATTTTTCTTGTTATTTCAGGTTTAAAATTGGCAAAAGGCAGCTGCACGGTGAGTGCAAGAAACAATATCAGTGGCTAATATTTTCATTTTTTTTTTGTTTCTTTGAAAATAAGAGTATTGGCTTAATGTTAGCTTAATATTATTGTCATCTTGCCTCGTTTCAGGAGCCAGTTGGGGCATTGTGGATCGCCAATGTGGATCGTCAATTGAGTCGAGGGGTTGTGTTGCTCGGCCAGTTGTGTTGCTCGTATGCTTGACGATCCTCCCTCGCTGCAGTCAGTGTGACATGGCGACAAAGGCCATAGAGTGGTGAGAGTTGCCCCAGTGTGACTAGTGCACTGGTGCAGGAGGTGCCCACGTTGCAGTCAGTTTTGTTGGTGTCATCATGTACTGGATGATCATGACCAGGATGTTAGAGCTGTTTTGATGCAGGTACGTGCATGTGAGAATTTGTTTTACCTGTCAGGTATGTTCTTGTTGATTTGTAAATTTATTAAGACTTGTTGTATTATTAGCATATGATTTTAATGGCGTGGACTATGGGACTCCATATGTATCCGTTGGGAGCGCAGTTGTGGTGGAAATTGAATGTTTCGTTTGGCAATATTTGTGAGGAATTATTAAAATGGATGACATCCACAAGGGCATTTTAATTTTTTGTCCATATGGGCAAAAAGTTGGGTGCTTCTATCGACCATACTTGCTAGACTGCTGGGTGGCTGCTGTTGGCTGATGCGTGGGCCCATCTTTTGCTGTTCGGCTCGCAACTTATCCTGATACAACTGGAGATGGCGACTTGTTGGGCCAGAAGGAATTTGCGGCTTTTCCCTTATAGCATTGTTGCTTTTAGCAATCTGGCTATAGGATAGCACCCTTGATTGGTTGAGGCGTCTGTCATTGTTGTTGTTGCTGGCATGTCTGGACGCATGTTGCTGGCGCTGGTAATGTTGTTGTTGTTGGTGCAGTTCATATGTAACAGTTTTCTGTTGTTTTTTGGCCGATTGCTGTTGACGTTGCTGATGTTGATTGGGCGTGGTTTGTTGACGTAGTTTGGCTGTCGTACTTTTCAGCAATGAACACTTCACACATATATTTCCGAAGATCACCAAATAACACACATTTATGGGTCCTCTCCGCAATATGTTCATAAATGAACATGTATTTAAACAGCCCTCGGAGTGAGCCGACACCAGTGGAGAAACAAGCCACTTGAAAGGGTCACAACAGGCTAAAAATACCACAAGAGTCGCAGCTCGGGCGCTCAGAAATAGTAGATAAGCATACAATGTAAGATCACTTGACACAAAGGATGTCATCTAATAAGATAAGTAGAAAAGAGTCAACCACACTACAATGCTACAGTTGACTCCATCTAATATTACATAGGATAATAAGTAAACAAGCGACGACTGTACTAAAACAATGCGTTGGTCGCCACCATACCTCGCAAATAACAGTTGAGCGTTTTGCATCGTCTTCAAATAAGTCTCTTTTCTGAGCATTTGCGTGAAAAACTCGCGAGCAACGGCTTCATCGACTGCTCGCTTAGTTTCGCTCGCTCTCGCTCGGACTACAATTGTTTTTTTCTTTTTTCTTTTGTTACACTTAGAGTGCGAGTATTTGCTTGAGTGAAATGAAGCAAAACGTTGTTAAGCGAGTGATGCATTTTCAGCCCTACATTTTATATTTAGTGAACGTCGAAGTTCTATAAGCGCAGACAATTTAAATTCATTATTACTAATTAAGCTTAACCATAAGTAAAAATTAAATAAATATTCTTTATAAAAAATATTCCTTTTTTTGTCAACAGAGCAAATTAATGTGAAGAGTGTTTCAAAGAGTTTTTGCAGTAACTTATTCTGTCATTTACTCACTTACTGAGTCTCAACTCTGCGAACGACAATTTTATTGATTCCGAGAAGAGAATCGTTTAAAGAGTTCAACACAAAAACTCAACAACAACACTCAAGCGAAAGCCGATGCAAAATAGAAAAATAGACTCTTGCTCAGAGGAGAGCGAATTTTGAGCATTTTCGCTTCTGCTCTGATATTGCTGCATACAGAAAAAAGCATGCTCACCTGTTATTTGCGAGCTATGGTCGCC
>JAEIFG010001581.1:0-24012 GCA_018901795.1 Drosophila sp. st01m
ATTTTAAAACAATTTATTATTAATTTTGAAATAATCTAATCTGTCTTTATTTACTATTTGCAGTTTCTTTTTCCCTACGTCTATTTTTATATTACTTTTATCCTCAACATTTACTACTTTTTATTGTCCTAAATATTTACTTTCTAATTTATGAGCTGTGTAATTTTTTAACAATACTAATTCTCCAACTTCAATTTTTGCATTCAGTACCCATGTCTGTTATGAACGTCTTCATAGGACCGTACTTTAATGCAAAAGATTCATTTATTGCTTTTGCAACTGTTTTTGCACTTTTATCTGTTACTGGTATTGTAACTAAATATTTAGTGAGGTCACATATTATGGTGACTGCACACTCATTGCCTTTCTCCCTACTAGGTAATGGTCCAATAGTATCTATTAAAAAATGTCAAAAGCTGTGATTGGTAAGTTTGTTATTATCATTGGGGTTCTTTGTTATTATTATGCTTGTTGGCATTTCAAACAATTTTTAACACACTTTACTATCCTTTTATTCATTTGGGGCCAACTATAATAGTTTCTAATTTTTAACAAGGTGCGGGTAATCCCTGTATAGCCTCCTATTGGATCGTCATGGTATTTCAACAGAATTGAGTTTTGTGTCATTTGTTATAAATGCACTGGTGGGCCCGCTTTTGCGTCCTTGCTTTGTTCGGACGCAGATCCCCCCTTAAAGTATCACACTACTAATGAGGTGGCGCCATCTATTGTTAGTGGCGCCATCAAACAATAAGCCCGTAATGCTTTACGGATTGACAAATAGTACATAGATTTTGCGAACATGCATTTTAATTTGATTTAATAAATATTTTATTTTTTGAAGGCAAAATACCGTAAATTTAACAAATTCATAACGAAAGGCTATATAATAAGTGTAATGGGCTGTTTTATAAATAAAAACAAATTTCTTAATATAGAAATTTCTTAATAAAACATTTTAATAGTACAGGGTATTGAGACTACATACAAAACTTAAGGGGCAGCAACGAATGAGTAAAGCATTGTCGTCAATTCTTTTAGCAGCCCATTCATATGTACACACTTATGTATGACAAAGAACGCAATAAATATCAATTATTCGTTCACAGGAACAAAACAACAACATTGGCGTTCTTGCTCGAGCAACGAATGAGTAAGCATTGTCGTTTCTCCAGCAGCCGATTCATACACACTTATGTATGACAAACAACGCGTATAAGCACTTCTTCTTTCAAATGAACCGCCAAATAATTCACCGATTGGTCATACATAGTGTGTACATATGAATCGGCTGCTGTGAGAATTGACGACAATGCTTTACTCATTCGTTGCTGCCCTTAAGTTTTGTATGTAGTCTGTGATACCCTGTACCATTAAAATGTTTTATAAGAATTAATACATTAAAAATTGTTTTTTTTTAAGAGCCCATTACACTTATTATATAGCCTTTATTTATGAATTTGTTAAATTTAAGGTGTTTTACCTGGAATCAATTTAATTAAATTAAACAAACCTTGGAACAATCTTGGGGAAACTTATATGTAAATTGTCATACTGCAATTAAGTAAATTAAAATAAAAATACATAATAAACTATTTGTTTTGCAAAGTGTCCATTTGTGTGTTTTTTGTATCTTTACATAAAAAAATATGTATGTAAGTCCAGTGACTGAAAAATGTGTAATTTTTTCTGTTCTGCTCGTTCCAATATAAAACCAAAACTTGTACAATTAATTAAAAATTCTGCCAATAAATGTCCAACTTGACAAAAAATAATAAAAATTATAAACAAATTAAAAAGACTTAAAAATAAATAAATAAATTATAAAATAATTTTTAAACGAGTAATTAAAAATCTGATAAAAAAAGACAACAGCAATATAAATGCCGTCTTTTTGCCGCCAAAAAGCTGTATGGAGTGGAGAAAATAAAAAAAAGCGTGGGAGAAAGTGAACGCCGCCATTGCTGATGAAAGTCCAGCTGAGGAGGGGTGAACACGCTAAGTGCTTTTTGACCACAATCTGTGGCGACCACGGTCATCATTGAAAATGACCTAAAATTAGTAAAAATGTATTTAAACATGTTTTTAGACACATTCAGGTCCAATTTGAGCTGCACTTACCTGTCATCAAGCTACTCCAGTCTCAGCGAATCCGGATCCTGTTTCTGCATTCATGTCGCATATTAGCCACGGCGACATGCAGTCAAATACAGCAATTCTGAAACAAGTAGGATAGATTAATAAAAATATAATATATAAGTTATGTGTCGTCAATAGGAGGGGATCGCTCCTTTTCAACACTGGGTTCATACTTTACCTGAGAAATGATCCTCTACGACGTTTGGATTTTTTGGTTTTAATATAAGATAAAATCAGAAGCTCTTTTTTAAATTTTCACATGCATTTTTTTTTTTGAAAATAAAAAAATGAATTTATTAAATCGAATTAAAGATGCATGTTCGCAAAATCTATGTACTATTTGTCAATTCGTAAAGAATTACGGGCTTATTGTTAGATGACGCCACTCACAATAGATGGCGCCACAAGGTTGAAAAAGGGCGACAAATGAAAATATGCATTTTACCTTTTTAGTGGTGTGCAAATGACGAAATAATTTTAATACTAGTTCTTTGACGCAATCGGGGAGGTCCGATGTCCTCGTGTCCTTGTGCGTGTCCCTTTTGGCGTGTGCCTCCTAAGGTATGGGATGACACACAAACCAACAGGCAGCTCTTCGATGGATCGCATCACAAGGCCTATCTGGTAGACTACCGCAAGTTAAATTATTTTAAATTTTATTTACGTAAATAACAATATTTTAGCTCTCGCAAATTGTATTGCCGCAGTGGCTAATTGTATTTACTAATTATTTTAAATGCAAATGGTAGCGTTAAGGCATTCGCAAATTATATTGCCGCAGTGGGTGATTGCCCTTTCTTTTGTTTTAAGCGATTTTTTGTGTGGTGTCACATGACATTTTAACGTATGCACAGTCGGACACAACACGTTACGTCCCCATTTCACTAGCAGATAGACCTATGTGAATAAGTAAAATGGCGCAGTGTGAAGGTGACATAGACGTGAAATATCACGATACGTACCCATTGCACTCGCAGATAGACCCATATGAATGAGTAAACTGCCGCAGTGTGTAGGTGACATAAACGTGAAATTTGGATTTTTTTTTTTATTTCGATTGCTCTTTTATTTTCGAATTCACAAAACAACACATCGCGGTGTAATTTTTATATTAAAAATAAAATTATTCTCATTTCTTGGCGAGATGGTCCTTGCTCGGGCGACAGTTAATTGTCGTCACCAGGAGGGGATCACTCCTGGCCGACACTGGGTTCATACTTTACCTGAGAAATGGTTCTTTAAGACGTTTGGTTCTTTTGGTTCTAATACTTATTTTATTTGTTTGTTTTTAACTTAAATTTAAGCTCTTAGTTCCGATCGGTGCTGCTGCCCAAATGAGAATGATGAGAATCGTTGAATTCAACTATTCATCAAAACTTGAACAAATGACAATGAAACAGCGCCTACTTAAATTTTCTAGTTGTCGCTGAAGCGTTGTCAGACTGTAAAGTGGGAGCATATAGCGGGTGTAAACTTATTATCATATTTTACTTGTGATTGCAAATGCAAATCTGTTGTAGTACGCACCTGAATTTTCATCATTAATTTTTTAAAAGAAATTAATAAATATTCATTTATCTATACTTACCAACAAATGTGCAGCTGCAAATGTCAGCTGTAACCGCTTTTACTCAGTACCTGAAAGAGAAGATAGTATTAACCGAAAATATCCGAAAAAAACTACAGCAACATATCCAGCGGTGACTACAATTGCAGATTTCTGCAACTAGACGGACTTCAGACGACGGCGTGAGAATAGCGATACGTATCCTTATAGTCGCTCTGACCCTCGACAAGCATTTGTGTAGTAATTATGTCCATCCTGGGTCACATGGTGGATTCTAATCCTGTCGACTGTCGACTGTAGCGTGGTACGAAGTCCTGCAACGAGCCGTGTGACCACAACCAATCCAGTCCACATCAGCCCGTTCTGGGTCAAATGGCCGCCATTAATCTCGGTCAGAATCGGTCATGGGTCATCTATGACAGTCGACTGCAGCGTGGGACATATTCCCGCTCAAGTTCAGTAATCCTGGCCGGGTTCCTTTCACTTCGTCCAATCCTCGGCCATACTCTAGTTACTAATTATGTCCAGAATTTGTCATGGTCCACCCATAACATACGACTCCGGCGGAGGATTTGCTTTTCCCGAAGTAGAGCAGCATTTCTTTAGAGGAGCGCTCCATTCCGGTCTATTCTGGGCTATATTCTGGATACTAATCCACAATCTGGCCGCAAATCCGGGCCAGAAATCCCATGATGCGTCAAAAAACGGCTTCTGTGGCTTCAGGGAGCTATACACTGAAATTTAAAATTTGACAGCAACCACATCGGAAGCTGCAGAACATCACAATCTCCTATGACGAATCCGGATCCTGTTCTCAGCATCTCAGCTACGACGACATGCAGCCATTAACAAGAATTCTGAAATACGAAGAGATATCTTAATTAGGATGTTCATTTATGAACATACTAGAGGTCCCGCTTTTGCGTCCTTGCTTTGCTCGCACACACAGAAATATTTATATTAAAAGGTTAATATAAAAATTATTATTTAAATTATTTCGATATTTCCACAATACCAAAGCGATAAAATGCATATTTCCAATTATCGCACTAATGTGCGCGCTGCCAACTTATTCAATTCAGTATCAATACGAATGACTCATATGTAAAATCGAATTAATTCAAGCAGCCCTTTATTTCGAATGTATGACGAACAGTGTTGCCAACATTTTTCAGGAAGAAGCCGCCAGAATGGACAAAAATAAAAGCCTTCCGCTGTTTTAAAAATTTTCCCCCGCTTTTGGACTTCAGATCTGATGGAAAAAAAAGCTAAATTGGCAACACTGATGACAAAGCACGCTTCGTTCACAGGAACAAAACAACAACATTCGCGATCTTGCTCGCGAAACACAAAAACAAATGCCACGGCTCTCTTGCTCTTGGCTCTCTTTCAGATGCTCACGCTAATATTGTGTATGTATGCGTGCACACGCATTGAACGTTTTCAATGCTTGCTTAGCGAACTTGTATTTAATGCCTTTTAAATAATGTTTTATTATTTTTTAAAATAGGTTGCAGGTGGAGTTAGAAAATTAAAATACCCATGGCGTCCACTTTCTCTTCCGCTTTCTCCTCTCACTTTCAGTGGCTGGTGTCCCAGTGGTGTTAGCGCTCTCCGAGGGTTGATTAACAGCATGCTCATTTATGAACATTTTGCGGGGGGCTATCATTACATATTTGTTTATAGTAATTCAAATTCAATGTTAATTTTCTGATTATTTGAGTCTATGGTATATTATTTGCTATTTTGAGTTTCTTGTTGATGTTTACCTCTGTAGTGATTTCTGAGATGCTTGGTTATTTGCTTTGGCGAACAGTACATCCATCAAATTACAATATCCTCCAACGTGTTTTATTTTACTGTGCTGACTGCCGTAGGTTCATTCCGGTAGATAGTTTCTGTGTGCAACTATCTGTCTTTCCATCTGTCTTTCCATTGGCCGAAAGCGTGTTTTCATTATTGATACTAGCTGCTAGCTGCTAATATCGGTCTTTTAATCCCTTGGAATCTGTTTCGTCATTAAATGAAATCGTTTTGGTACGTTTTCGGGAACTTATCTATTTGCTAGTTTTTGCTGTTCTAGTTGTCATTGTAGTTTTAGTCTCTTTCTCAGCATGTAGTAGTTTATGATGTCCATCGCCGCATTTTTTACATGCCTCTTTGCTCGGCTGGTTTATTGAGAATCTGTGGCCAAGGCATCTGAAGCATGTGTTTTGATTGAACGAATTTCCACCTATCTGCTTGATCTATTCGGTTGAATTTAATACATTCTTCTATTTTGTGACCTGCTGTTTTATAGTAGCTGCATGCACTGTCCACCGTAGTCCTCATTATTTTGTTGTTCTCCTTGAAGCTTCTTGGCCTTGCTGCCTGGATTGCTTGTAAGTATCTTTCCAGGAATTGTATGACATCCTCTACCGTCAGAATTTCTTTTGTTTCGTACTGCTGTAGACCTTGTCGATCAAATTTTCGATATCAAAATGCTAGCAATGAAGGGCTCAGCATCCTTAACTGGGATTTCCATTGCTTTTATTGCGTGCAAACTCCTGCTTGCAGTATCTAACATGTTCTGAACACTCTTGTCATATTCGCTATTCATGACTAGCATGTCCAAAATACTGTTTCAGTGATTTGTAAACAGTTCTCTCGCATTTTCGTATCTTTTCCTTAGGATACTTAATGCTTCTTCGTAGTTTTCGTTGCTGATGTGTAAATGCATAATTAATCGGGCTGCTTCTCCTTTAACAAGTTCTTTTAGCCTTATGATTTGATTAAACATGTCTGAGAAGCTTGACCACGCCGTAATATCACCATACAACGAAGGTATTTTTATTGGCTTTAATTGTATTTTGTGTTTCACTGGATTTATCTTTGTAAGTCATCTTATTTTCAGACTTTTGGCCTTAGAGAGATCTTCATATTGTTCTCGTATTTCTAGTGTTGTTTGGCCATCTTTTTTCAGCTCCCAAAAATTTTTACTGAGTTTGTCGAAATCTTCATTAATTCCGCTTATGTCATTCTGGTGCTGTTGATCGTCTTCTCCAGCACAATCCATTGTACTTTGTAATGTGCGGGCTGATCTGCAAACTTCTTCCGCACTTCTTCTTCTTCAATATTGTTACTCATTATTTGTTAATTCGACCATTATTTTGTTTTTTAGCGCTTGAGTTTGCTCGTATACTCCCCCTCTTGAAAAATATTCGTCTTCTAACATCGAATGATTTTCTTGTCATATTTCGTGTTGTTTTTTAAATAGCTCCCAATGTTCTTGGATTTTTTTGACCAAACCAAACTTGGTTGTTGTCTTGACTCAACTCCTCTTCCCAGCGTTTTAGCTTCGCATATATAGCAGACTGACTTGCCGCTATTGCGTTTAGCTGTTCCCGTGTGTAAAACATTTTTTATCTGCTTTTTATTTTCGTTGTTTGACTGTCCACGCCGCGTCTTTAGCGATCGGGCAAGGGTCCTGGTTATTGTTGATGTGTTGGTTGTGTTGTTTTCCGCGACCTTCTCTTCATAAGTTGCTTACTTGTGTCCCGCAGCGGTCGTTCTTCTGCAGTAGTTATTTTGTTCCCCCTTTGCGTCGCTTTGTTTTAGTTCCCGCGCCGCTTTCTTAATGAGTTACTTAGTTTTGTCCCGCAACTCTTTCTTTTGCAATGGTTATTTTATTCCCCATCGCACTTTTTCACTGTAATGCTTTATCAACTCTGATTCGCCGCTTTTCCTGCGTCGCTCAGTGCTGATACCTTCGCAGATCTGTCTTCTGCGCCGCTTGTTTGTTGCTCTGGTCTGCCTGCATCCATGCTCGCGCTGCAGTCGCTCGTAGTTGCCGGAGAGTTTGTATTTATATATTCCCTAGCTGCGCCACGATGCACGAAAGGTGCGATCTATGGACTTGATTCCGTGATACCGGTTAAGGCATCTACTGGAAGTGGCAGTCTGAGCAAATTGATCGAAGGACCAAATGCATGCAATTATCTTACTATATAACAGTGTTTATGTTAGGTGTTTTTCTATGTGTATGCTTATTTACTATTTATGAGTGCCAGATTTTTGGCCTGTGGCAACCCTTTCCACGTTATTTTTCACCCATCAGGTAGCGCAAACCAACTTGTCCATTTCAAAAATTTCGTAAACAATCTTATAGTCATTACATTAATCCAAATATACAGTTGTAACGGTCAAAAATTTATATTGGAAATAATAAAATTATAAAAATATCCAACTGCACAGCAGAATTACAACAAATTACAATATCTAATAATATTTAACAATACACAAATTTAATATTTATTGAACACAATGTAACCAAAGTTAAACCATCACACATAGAAATTAAGGAAATAATTTTGTTTAACAATAAAAACAATACAATTTACAGAAGCATACTAATAATCTTAACATTTGTTACAGTTTTAATTTACATAGTTTACTTTCATATGAAATGTAAAACTACACAACACTATATTATTATCTCTTATCTAAAACCAAGTAAATCCGCCAACAAAAATGTTAGAAAACAAACAGAACCAAAAACAGAAATAGTTGAAACTGAAAACCTAGTACCACAATTATATCCAGAAATAATCGCTTGAGGACAAACTAAAATCTAAAAGGTGGGGGAGTAACATATTCATTCTTCATATAAAAAAGCTAAAGCCTATCTTTTGAAAAGCTTCCCTCTTCAAAAGCCTCATAGATAAGATTCTCCCAAGACACCAACCGCTTAACGGTAACAAGCTTAATGATCCGATAAACAAAAATGTAAAGCTAAGTAGAACTTAAATGATTTATGTTAATCCTCTGTAAATGGCTTGCTGGGCCAAAAGAATACATTTGTAAATTAGTTCATTACTGACCTCTGATGAAAACAACATCAAATAAAGATAATAAAAAGAAATAAATTAATATTTTTTATTAAATCTATCATCTAAAAAGTTAACTGCCGCAGTCGGTAGGATACCGAAAAAGTCCTAGTTAAACTTGTTATCCTTTGAAAATCTAGTGAGAAAAAGAAACTTGTACGACCAAGTACCTTTCTGATTGTACCCGCGAAAAAGTGATTCAGTTCGTTTAAAGTGACAAAATCGGTATCCGCTCAAGAACCTGTGCGATTGTGGCCCGCTTCATGAAGTGAAACCGCCACTGAGGTGTAATTAAATTAAAAGGTGCACAGTGCAGTTCACATAGGACATAAGTCTCGACATACCGTGACAGTCTGTGAACAAAAACAGTAGCCCACTAAATCAAAAAGTGTGACCGCTACAATTTATAAGACAACCAAAAAGTCTAAAACAGTGCAGATCACTACTAAACAACCACTAAAAAATTAAAAATCATTATCTAAAGTACGTTTTATCTATGGCTGTTAGGTAACGTTAGATAGAGCCAACTTGCGTTATTGTGTAGTTGTCTCCTTTTTACATATCTTACTATATAACAGTGTATGCTTATCTACTATTTATGAGTGCCAAATTTTTGGCCTGTTGCAACCCTTTCCACGTAATCTTTCACCCATCAGGTAGCGCAAACCAAGAGTTGTCTTAATTAGCATGTTCATTTATGAACACTACCATCGAAAAAGTTAATTATATATAAAAGAAAGTCGTGTTAGTAACACCACTTATAACTTAAGAACGGCTAAAGCGATTTAGCTGAAATTTGGAAGGAAAGAGCCAGGAGAAATACATAGGATACTTTTTATCCCGTGAAAGTTCGCAAAAGCGGAAAGAAAAATGAACTTTCACTCAACGTATACAGTTGAATAGATCAGATTTCTAGCCGATATAATTTCTACCGACTCTCCTTTAACAGAGCATGATAGTTTTTTTTTTTTATCTGAGCAATGGTTTGTTCATCATTGATCAGATTTCTAGCATGACCTTTTAGTATTGTTTTGATACGGCTCACTGCAGTTTCTTCAGGTTCGCCTCTTAAAGAATCCAGAAGATTCAATGCGTCTCTGAAACTATGCAAGTTTTCTGGCCTACCATCAAACTCAAAAAGTATGGACGATAGATAAGTATACGATAAGTATAGAAAATCAACTACTGTTTGAGCCATTGGACGTCTATTTGTTTAAGACTGCTTTCTGACTTTAACAAATCAGGTTGTATATTTGCTGGTTCTATTGTACTTCTTTACCAGAACTTCGTAGCTGTGAGTCATCAAATTCGGCTGAAAAATTTGTATTTTTTGGCACTAAAATGTTTAATAGATGTCTATCTGCTACATTCAAAATATTTTCCTTAATACTTTTATTCAGACATTTAAACGATCTAATGGAGGTGATTATCTCCTTCCAATCCATTCATCTTATCATTTTTATAATAATCTTAGACCCTACCTACTGCAGCTTGGTGAACTTCAGGAGTTCTGGCCTGATATTTAGCTGCTGCAGTTCGGAATTTTTCTGGATGCAATATACGGTATTTAGCTTGTGCATCTTTTAGTTGATTCTTTCTTCTATTAAGAGAAAATCGACTTCGCTTTTTATTCTTTGATGATTTTTGCGCTTGAGATGCATTCTCAGACGCTTCATTTTCCATCGTTTCAAATGGAATATAAACATCATAATGACCATTGGAAAGATTTCCAGAGAAGCACAGTCTCTTTAATGGATTTCCTTCGGTTCCAAATTTTGCTAATAGTTTTCCATGTTGGAAAACTTCAATACAAATTTGGAATATTTCGGCAGGTGCGCGCAATTCAGTGCCGCACCGTATGTAGTCGACTGTAACATTTCAATCTCATACTCAATTGGATTATTAAATAAATTTCCGTTAAAATTTGAGGTATATAATTGAAAATTATGCCAGTTAGCAACAACATGCCTAACTATTTCCTGACGTATGACATCAAAAAATTCTTGGGTGTCATTTAAAACATATGAAAGTGCTCTAAAGAGGCAAACCCCGTCTCCAATTATAGGAATGACAGAGTAAAGCTTAATTTCGCCATCTATGTTTAATGCATCTGAGCCCATGATTACTATTACTATTTGTCTGTATATTGAAATTTTATTTTATAACCTAAAATTACCCAATAAAAAAAAAAAAAAAAAAAATTTTTTTTTTATTTTTAAAAAATAACACAGCTGCAAACAAAAATTAATCTAAACAAAAGAATAGAAATAGCAATTAAATACAAATTATTTGTCTATATATTCTAAATTGCAATTGAGTCTTGTGGTGCACACGTACGTTTAAATTACTTGCAACAGTAAAAGAAAACAACAACACCACTTGTCACAATTCTTAGAAATTAATGCTTAATACGTTGTTTAATCTATCTACATATGATAGACAAAATAACACGGCTGCAAACAAAAAATAAAACAAAACAAAAGAATAGAAATATCAATTAAATACAAATTATTTGTCTATATATTTCAAATTGCAATTGAGTCTTGTGGTGCACACGTTTAAATTACTTGCAACAGTAAAAAAAAACAACACCACAATTTTTAGAAATTAATGCTTAATACGTTGTTTAATCTATCTATATATGATAGACAAAATAATACGGCTGCAAACAAAAATAAAACAAAACAAAAGAAAAGAAAATGCAATGAAATACAAATTATTTAAACAGTAAATATTGGAAAAATTTGAGAGCTCACTTGATGAATCACAGTGCGCGCGTTTATTTCTTTAACGGTAAAAGCAAAACATAAACAATACCACTCAAGCCAGGTGGCAACGTTTTAATGCTGTTTCTCACAGTAATCGATAAAACGATCAAAAGTTGTTTTCGTTTATTTTATTAATTTTAAATTGAAAAATAATAATATAGCTTACACTAAATTTTACAAAAATATTTTGTTTCATTTAGCATTTATCGCCATTCTTCAACATAATGGCGCATATAGCAACATAAACAATGCCACTCAAGCCAGGTGGCAACGTTTCAATGCTTTTATATGAAATGTAAAACAACACCACACTATATTATTATCTCTTACCTAAAACCAAGTAAAACCGCTAACAAAAATATTGGAAAAGAAACAGAAACAAAAACAGAAATAGTTGAAATTGAAAATCCAGTACCACCAAAGCATCACTCTTCAAAAGCTTCATAGATACATTCTCCCAAGACACCAACCGCTTAACGGTAACAAGCTTAATGATCCGATAAACAAAAATGTAAAACTAACTAAGATTTGGCCGAAAGAATACATTTGTCAATTAGCTCATAACTGACCTTTGATGAAAACAATATCAAAGATAATAAAAAAGAAAATAAATTAATATTTTTATAAATTAATATTTTTTTATTAAATCTATCATCTAAAATGTTTATTATATATTATTTTAAGCCGCAAACCGACGCTGTTTGTGACGTCAGCAGCGGAGTGGCGATCTGGTATTTCTTATACATAATTTGGTGTTTAGTTTCTAGGAGAGAAAAGTGCTGTTTTATTTGTGTCACTGAATCAAGTGACCCAATTGAACCTCAAGTGCGCAATCTTGTTGCACATTGACTTAGTTCAGATTGTTAGCATAAAGATTGCAACACATGTTACAATATATTCCCTCTTTGATACACTGTATTCAAGTACTCTTTTTGATGAATAATATTAGTAAATGAAGTTATTCAAGTATGTTTCAAATTTTTGTTAAAATTTTTCCATGTTTTATTTTTCTTTTTTTTTGGTTTTTTTTACCACACGTACATATACAAGTTAAGTGTCGTCAGCAGGAGGGGTTAGCTCCTGGCCGATACTGGGTTCATACTTTACCTGAGAACTAATTCTATGAAGACGTTTGGTTCTTTGTTTCTTATTCAAATTATAATTTCTTGTTTTTTAATTTAGTTTTAAGCTCTTGGTTATGATCTTAGCTCTGATGTTGCTGCTGATGAGAATCGTTGAATTCAAGCGTTGCCAGACTGTGAATTGGGAGCGTATAGCGGGTGTTAACTTTTATATAGAAACAGATTTAGGGTTTAATAAAAAAAATAATAGCTATTATTTTTTATATTAACACTTTATTTATTTCCAATAATAGGAAAGAACCATTTTGAGTTTTGATATGAATTAGAATTCGATTTGGAATTACTTTGTGAATTGTTTTGGGACTATCTTCGGTCATTGTTGACTACAGTCTATACACCTTCTGATTGCGTTACTTGTTTTAGTGTTAATACGGTTGTTATATCATGTCTAGCAAGATTCATTATTACATCTTCGACAGTATTGTTTAGAGCATTTGTGTATAATATTGTATTGTTGACATTGTTTTTTAACACGAGCTTATTAGTTATTGTTAAAGACTTAGCTTCTATTTCATCAACGAACTTACGGACTCTTTCAGAGAAATGTGTGTTGGCGAAGCCTCTCTTCAAATGGTGTTTGGGTATTGTATTCTATGATGAGGGCGTTCATCAGATCAAGCCAGCTAGCTCCAGATAATTGTGAGATCCTTTGGACGTCTCCTGCGATTGGCATTTCGATTTCACAAAAGAATACGTGCTTTTGCCTGGGGTCGGTCGATGGATATAGTTGAAGAATGAGTTTGATCCTTCTGATGAACGTGCTGAGTTCCTGGGTGTTCCCGCTGAACGATGGCACCTGCCTGATTTGACACAGGGCTTGTTTGAGGTTTGATTCCTACAGCAATTCACTTTGGGTTTTTTAGAGTTTTTCGTTTTGCACTTTTTGGATTTGTATGGAGTAGATTAATTCTTGTATATTAAACACTAGCAACGCAGTTCTTTGGAGGATAAAGAAACTTTTATTGTATTACGATTGCACGTTCACTTTAGCCCCGATTCGCGTGGATCAATCTCCAAAGATACGCTTGGTCGTACAAGGATCTTCTTCACTTGATTGAAATTAGTAAACGAGTCGCACAACTCACTCTCTTTAGCTTACCGGCTGCGCCAGAAACAGATTCAGAGTTAGGGTTTAATAAAAAAAACAAAAGTCGTTTTTTGTTTTATAAACACTTTATTTATTTCCAAGTATTAGGAAAAGAACTAGAGCCTTTAGATTATCACTTAGTCGGACAATATACTTCACGATTGAAGGGGCTTTAGCGACACATCCGCAGTTGATAGTAAACTCAGAACTGAACTCCAGTTAAGGGACGCGTTCGCGTTTATATAGGCGAGCTGAAGCCGCTTAAGAGTAAGAATGTCTTTAAGAGAATTTAAACTGTAAATTTGGGTGCTCTTGTAAAGAGAGAGGTTCACTTGAAATTGGGGGGTAATTTGAGAATCCTGAGACAAGTGCGTGAGCAATGACTCGGGGAATAGAACTTTGTTATTTCAGTTGGTTTCTTTTAAACAAGATCGAGTCGGAATTTGGGGGAGATTTGTTTATCGTTAGGTTTTCGGAATTTGGGGGAGATTTGTTTATCGTTAAGATTTCAAGTGTTTGGGGGACAATTGTTTATCATTGTTTTAGAGTCAGCGGCTTGGACTTCGTGGGAATGGTATTTTTGAAGTATGAAATATGATACTGGGCATTGGCGTGAATGGTCAAAGTCAATCGAAGGGCTCTCGTTCTTTGATTACAATTCGTACTTAAAATTTAATGTATTTGGTAATTAAATTTAATGTGTGAATATGAGCCTTACAATAGTGCACTTATGCTATATTCTAATTTATGATTATAATATAAGTGCATGTAGAATGGATATGTTACTATATGTATGTTCTGCGCAATCGCCTCGATTCAATTCTTTTTCCGCCGACGAAACTTCTTTAAATGTAGTTAAATCTTATGCCGACGAAACCTTTATAAGTTTTAATCCATGTATATATAATTACATAACTTCGCACACATTTTTTTCTTAACCACATTATAATTATACGTGAAGCCGGCCAAACTCCTAACGCATCCGCCTACGTTCGAGTTTGCAACCAGACTCCCGAAAACGTGCAAAGCTCTGCTGTTATTAATTAGATTTTTATTCCATTCCCCGCTCACTTCTGCTGCACATCAGAGAGCTGCAACGGATATGAACATGTTCGCGAACAGTGTAATCGAATCAACTCATCGGATTCGTTAGAACGAGTTCGATAAAATATATATGTATATTAACACTAAGCAAATAACCTATCGAGAACTCATTTCATACAAGCAAAAGTGGCCAAGCAAATGCACCTATTGTGCATCTGATAAAGTTTTAAAAAAATTTTCTAACACCAAAAAGATAACTATAACAACTTTATAACTTTAAGGTCTGGGGATGAAACCTCAACCTTGTTTATGAAGTTGCCGTTGAACTAACGGTCTTGTTCCTAAAAAAAACACTTTAAAAAATACTCACCTTAAATAGGGCCTCCTCTAGGTCGTTCATCGCCAGAAAAGAAAATAAAATTAATTAATAATTTGTAATATTAATGTTGGTTTGTTTTTCCAAATTGTACAATTATTCATTGTTTTGTTACCTTTCTCTTGTCATGATGTTATTGTTTGTGATGTTATAAACTGTGCGTACCTAATTACCCGTAATTAATGTTCTTATAAAGTAATCTTTTAATTGACACTTATTTGTTAGAAGTTTGAGGCAAAAAAGCATATGTCAAGCCAAACTCACACCCAAACATGCAATTTGCAGCTTGATTCATTTTGGAACCAGTTGTTGATCTCGTTCAGCACTTAATTGTCATTGTTCACCACAATGAACGCGTGGACTTCAAATTAACCGCTTGACTCGAGCGGTTGCAAGTAGTCGCTAGACATGCGCAGAAGCAACTAAAGAGAGTGAGCTCCAAGAGAGGCGCCACTCGCCCACTCGCGTGAGAGTGAGTGGGTAATTGATGAAAAACATTTAATTTTCACAAATTGATATTTGGCCAGTTAAAAAAGACATTGAGTATGTGCAACTAATTTGTGAAAATAAATAATAAAAGCCAAAAATAGTGAACTAAATGAACAATATTAATTCTTTTTAGCTGCTAACTGCCATTGCTGATGAAAGTCCAGCTGAGGAGGGGTGAACACACGAAGTGCCTTTTGACCACAATCTGTGGCGATCACGGTCATCATTGAAAATGACCTAAAATTAGTAAAAATGTATTTTAACATGTTTTTAGACACATTCAGGTCCAATTTGAGCTGCACTTACCTGTCATCAAGCTACTCCAGTCTCAGCGAATCCGGATCCTGTTTCTGCATTCATGTCGCATATTAGCCACGGCGACATGCAGTCAAATACAGCAATTCTGAAACAAGTAGGATAGATTAATAAAAATATAATATATAAGTTATGTGTCGTCAATAGGAGGGGATCGCTCCTTTTCAACACTGGGTTCATACTTTACCTGAGAAATGATCCTCTACGACGTTTGGATTTTTTGGTTTTAATATAAGATAAAATCAGAAGCTCTTTTTTAAATTTTCACATGCATTTTTTTTTTTTGAAAATAAAAAATATTTATTAAATCGAATTAAAGATGCATGTTCGCAAAATCTATGTACTATTTGTCAATTCGTAAAGAATTACGGGCTTATTGTTAGATGACGCCACTCACAATAGATGGCGCCACAAGGTTGAAAAAGGGCGACAAATGAAAATATGCATTTTACCTTTTTAGTGGTGTGCAAATGACGAAATAATTTTAATACTAGTTCTTTGACGCAATCGGGGAGGACCGCGTGTGCCTACTAAGGTATGGGATGACACACAAACCAACAGGCAGCTCTTCGATGGATCGCATCACAAGGCCTATCTGGTAGACTACCGCAAGTTAAATTATTTTAAATTTTATTTACGTAAATAACAATATTTTAGCTCTCGCAAATTGTATTGCCGCAGTGGCTAATTGTATTTACTAATTATTTTAAATGCAAATGGTAGCGTTAAGGCATTCGCAAATTATATTGCCGCAGTGGGTGATTGCCCTTTCTTTTGTTTTAAGCGATTTTTTGTGTGGTGTCACATGACATTTTAACGTATGCACAGTCGGACACAACACGTTACGTCCCCATTTCACTAGCAGATAGACCTATGTGAATAAGTAAAATGGCGCAGTGTGAAGGTGACATAGACGTGAAATATCACGATACGTACCCATTGCACTCGCAGATAGACCCATATGAATGAGTAAACTGCCGCAGTGTGTAGGTGACATAAACGTGAAATTTGGATTTTTTTTTTTATTTCGATTGCTCTTTTATTTTCGAATTCACAAAACAACACATCTCGGTGTTATTTTTATATTAAAAATAAAATTATTCTCATTTCAAATCTATGTACTATTTGTTAATCTGTAAAGAATTACGGGCTTATTGATAGATGACGCCACTAACGATAGATGGCGCCACTAGGTTAAAAAAGGGCGACAAATGAAAATATACATTTTACCTTTTTAGTAGTGTGCAAATGACGAAATAATTTTAATACTTGTAGTTCTTTGACGCAATCGGGGAGGACCGATGTCTTAACTCGTATTCGGTGCGCGGACGCACCAAGGGTTGTGGTCGATCGACTACTGGGTTTCTGTTCCCAAAATCCACCTCAAAAATGGCCATCCTATCATTGGTTTTTTCTTTAATGCCTGCTATCACATTGGTCAAGGCATTGTGCGACTCACAAAGTATACGCAATGTCTCTTCCATTTTTAACCTCAGATTCGAATTTGGAAAAAATGCAATACGAAAGTACGACTATGGCTTCGCTCTATTTGGAAATTTTATTATTATTTTTTGCTAAATGTGGCAAGAATAAAAAAAAGAAATATTTCACTCACCCTTGTATGCTCTTCTTTATTTGTTTGTGTTGTTACAAGTTGTATTTAATTTTTTTTTAAAAACCTAATTTTATTTAGGTAACTTCATGAGCTTGTTGTGACGCGCTAATGTGCCTTAAAGAATTTTTTATTTAGAAGAACGGAAACTTAGTTATGCTTACTTTATTATAATCTTATTATTTTAACTATTGGCACGGTGGTCCGTATTAGTCCCTTTTGGCGTGTGCCTACTAAGGTACGGGGTGACACACAAACCAACAGGCTGCTCTTCGATGGATCGCATCGCAAGGTCTATCTGGTAGACTACCGCAAGTTAAATTATTTTAAATTTTATTTACGTAAATAACAATATTTTAGCTCTCGCAAATTGTATTGCCGCAGTGGCTAATTGTATTTACTTATTATTTTAAATGTAAATGGTAGCGTTAAGGCACTCGCAAACTATATTGCCGCAGTGGGTGATGGCCCTTTCTTTTGTTATATGTGATTTTTTTGTGTGGTGTCACATAACATTTTTAACGTATGCACAGTGGGACACAACACGTTACGTCCCCATTTCAATCGCAGATAGACCTATGTGAATAAGTAAAATGGCGCGGTGTGAAGGTGACATAAACGTGAAATATCACGATACATACCCATTGCACTCGCAGATAGACCCATGTGAATGAGTAAACTGCCGCAGTGTGTAGGTGACATAAACGTGAAATTTGGATTTTTTTTTTTTTATTTCGATTGCTCTTTTATTTTCGAATTTTCTCACAAAACACAACACATCGCGGTGTAATTTTTATATTAAAAAATAAAATTATTCTCATTTCTTGGCGAGATGGTCCTTGCTCGGGCGACAGTTAATTGTCGTCACCAGGAGGGGACTCACTCCTGGCGACACTGGGCTCATACATTACCTGAGAAATGGTTCTTGAAGACGTTTGGTTCTTTTGGTTCTAATACTTATTTTATTTGTTTGTTTTTAACTTAAATTTAAGCACTTAGTTCCGATCGGTGCTGTTGCCCAAATGAGAATGATGAGAATCGTTGAATTTAACTATTCATCAAAACGTGAACTATTGACAATTAAACAGCGCCTACTTGAATTTTCTAGTTGTCGCTGAAGCGTTGCCAGACTGTAAAGCTGGAGCATATAGCGAGTGTAAACTTATATATCATATTTTACTTGTGATTGCAAATGCAGCTTAGCTGTTGTAGTACGCAACTCAATTCTCATTCAAAAAATTAGTTTATATCACGTCATTAATTTTTGAAAAGAAATTAATAAATATTCATTTATTTATACTTACCTACAAATGTGCAGCTGCAAGTGTCAGCTGTAACAGCTTTTACTCCGTACCTGAAATAGAACCAAAAAAATCCGAAAAAAACCCATTTTAAATACTCACCATAGATAGGGTCGCATCTGGTGCCTTGTCATTTAGTGGGCTTTATTATTCTGGTGCCCATTCTCCACTACACGTATGCGACATCTTCACAGTTCTTGGCAGCGACAGCAACAAAAACAACAGCGGGTGACTACAATTGCAGAATTCTGCAACTAAACAGACTTTAGACGACGGTGTGAGAATAGCGATACGTATCCTTATAGTCGCTCTGACCCTCGACACGCATTTGTGTAGCACTTATGTCCATCCTGGGTCACATGGTGGCTTCTAATCCTGGCCAGAATCGGTCATGGTCATCCCATGACAGTTGACTGTAGCGTGGTACGAAGTCCTGCAACGAGCCGTGTGACCACAACCAATCCAGTCCACATCAGCCCGTTCTGGGTCAAATGGCCGCCATTAATCTCGGTCAGAATCGGTCATGGGTCATATTCCCTGGCCGGGTTCCTTCCACTTCGTCCAATCCTGGGCCATACTCTAGCTACTAATCATGTCCAGAATTTGTCATGGTCCACCCATTTCCCGAAGTAGAGCAGCATTTCTTTAGAGGAGCGCTCCATTCCGGTCTATCCTGGGCTATATTCTGGATACTAATCCACAATCTGGCCGCAAATCCGGGACAGAAATCCCATGATGCGTCAAAAAACGGCTTCTGTGGCTTCAGGGAGCTGCACACTGAAATTTAAAATTTGACAGCAACCACATCGGAAGCTGCAGAACATCACAATCTCCTATGACGAATCCGGATCCTGTTCTCAGCATCTCAGCTACGACGACATGCAGCCATTAACAAGAATTCTGAAAGCATAGAATAAGATTAGTAAATACATAATATAAATATAAATTTTATATTTTACTTGCCATTGCATATGTGGCTGAATCTGTTGTAGTACGTACCTGAATAGAAAAAAAAATTTCCTTAAAAGAATATAATTAATATTAGTCATATTAGACACCGGATTGCGGAGGAGGAATAGCAGTACCTTACCTGGTACCGGATATCGCCGTTTCATCTCCTGTCTCAGTATTACGTGGTACTCGGTCACGACGACATGCAGCCAAACACTGGATCTCTGAAATGTTTAGGAGAAATTAGTAAATATATAGTATTAGTATTTTGTTTTACTTACCTTTGCATATGCAGCTGAACTTGTTGTAATACGTATTTGGTGAGTCTATTTCATTTTGTTTTGACTCAGGATCTGAGTGTTCCTTAGTTAAGGAAAGTGTGGCTGATAAATTTAAAAGGAAGCAAGACCTTTAGACCTTTATTGCCAATAAATAAAGAAGAAGAAGTGGTAGACAGAGAAAAATTAAGAAACAGGCAAAAGAAAATATGAAAGACAATGCACGATATGATAAGATAAGATTCGATGAAAATAAAGCAAAATTATAAAACATAACGTAGATGATTGCGTATTGTTAAAGAATAAAGAACGCCATCAAAAATTATGTCTTAAACATATGTACATATCGATGGCACACACACACACAATGCGAGCACCCCTGACTGTTCATTCATCTACATTTCTTAAACTGGTTTATGCACGAAACTAAGCTATTTTAACCGATTCGCTACAAGCAACAACGATAGTCAAATATAAATTTTTTTTAAGTCGCCAAATGTTAGACAAAAAACAAAATAAATTTAAACTAATTTCTTTAACAGACTAAATTCCTCAAAAAATGCTTTCCCTCCACATATAGATTTTATAGTTTCGAGTTGACTAAAAAGTTATATATCAACCATTTAAAAATTTTCAATAGGAAAGAAACCTCATAAATAAAAAATGTATCAACTAATGCCCTTGCTAACCGCATTCATTTAAAATTGTCTCTCCCACTTATACATGAACCAGATGAGCTTTTAAAATATTTAGCATAAAAATATGAAAATATTTATTATCTTATATGTTATTTGATAATTTAACAAAATAGACATCCGTCAATTTTTAATGGTTTACTAGGGCGCTAGGACGTATCCGGACTAAGTCTGTAAAAGCAGGCAGACTCCAGCCAATGTCCACTTGCTATCTCGTTCCTTGCTCTTTAAATTAAAAGTCCACACGTAAGTTGGTCCTCGCAGCCTGTAAATAATTGAAATAATTATTATTACTATGCCATCATGAAAGATAATTTTTTTAAATGGCTTTCAGAAAATATGTGAAGGAGCTGTTCGATTTTAGAAATTCATTGCTGCTTGTACACATTTTTATTTTTAACGGTCCGTTTACAACTACTACTACTGTTATCGTATTCTGGTGCAATATAATTCTTATGTGCTATATAAAACCATTATCTGTGCAAAATCGATGTTTTTGGGCCTTCCTGAGGTGGCGCATTAACAATCTCTTTTGAGAAAATTGTGATTTATTCCGAATAGATAATAAGTCTTTTTTAAATTTAAATAATTTTTTGTTGATTACTTTTAGAATTTGATGGTTAAATGCTTTTGAAATTACCTGGAACTAAAATAGGAACCAGTCCACACCAAAAAATTTTGGAATACAAGTGCTTGTTAGAGAATAATATTTATATTAACCTTTTAATATAAATATTTCTGAAACTTTAAGTGTGTGTGTGCGTCCGAGCAAAGCAAGGACGCAAAAGCGGACCTCTAGTAAATTATAAAATCGACAACATCAGCGGCAAATCACCGGCCATTTGGCTTCTATGAAGCAACCACAAAAAGGAGATTTGTCAATTGCCATTGGGTTGCCGTTCGGCCACTGGGGATCCAACATGGGCACCAATGCAATGCCCGCATCTAACAATATAAAAACATCTGTGCAAAAAATCAATATTTGGGAACATCCTAAGATGGTGCATTAACAATCTAATTTGAGAAACAGGCCTACTTAAACAATTCGGTATAATTGTGTTATATACCGAAAAGATATAACAAAAAAGTTTTTTTTTAATTTTCAAATAAGTTACGTTAATTAAATTTTGAATATGAATGTTGAGTGCTTTTAAAAGTACTTGGAACTAAAATAGGTGCTGACCAAAAGATTTTGGAATACAAGAGCTTGTTAAAAAACGGCCGGATTAGTTGCGACGATTTAAATTTTTACACTGATCAACCTTGGTCAAATCTTTTCACAACAATTTAGGCATAATTTAAAGGGAAATAAATAAACCCGTAAATTATAATTTTTTATTGATTTATTTAAAGTATATTAATTATTTAAGGAATTTAAATAATCTCTAAGGAAAAAATTATCTAATTTAACATTCTACCCCCAATAATTCTTATAATTAATAAACCTAATATACCTCGCAGTATAACTCAACCTTCATCATTTAATATATTTAATTTTCTACAATTTAAATCACCCGTTATTTAATAAAATACTAAGCGAACTATTACTAAAAAGCTATACCACATAAAACAGTAAAACAAGCTTAAGATAAATTTATCATTAGCCCACCTATTAACCGAATGTCTTGAGAATTATTTATATTTTGAATAATAGCCCCTGTGCATATAAATAATAAGTCCTTAAATAAAGCATGAGTCAATAAATGAAATATAGCAAATTTATAAAGTCCTGTAGATAAAAGTCTTATTATTAAACCTAATTGTTGAAAGAGCAATAATTTTTTTTTAAATCAAATTCAAAATTAGCCCCAAACTATAAATATAGTGAGACCCAATAAAAGTAATAATAACTGTCCTAGTCAAGTATTAGCTAACAAAATATTTAACCGAAAATATTAAACCAAAGTAGAATAATGAATTAAAGCTGAAACAGGTGTTGGAGCTGACAGCAGGGAGGCAATCATGAAGAAAAGGGATTACTTTGAGAATGCGCATTGAATCGTTGCCACGTGGCTTGAGTGGCAATGTTTATTTATATATACAAAATTGTTACGACCCAGCCGGTGTCTCTGAGGCAACGCTGGCTAACTCATCACCTCAGAGTTGGGTTCTTAACCAGTGCCCGCCTACCGCACAATAACAAATATCGATTCCGACTTTTCAACGCAAATGGACTAAAACACGATACAACGTGGCAGCAACATTTAAATTCAAATCTGAGTTGCTCCACACAACATTATTATTCCATGGCGATGCAATCCCCTCCCTCAACACAATTTTAACGCGTGCATTAAGATTATTATACATCTATATATATAAATTTTATGTTTTTAATCTATATATATAAAATGCTTTGTCTACACTCACTGACTGACTGACTGATACATCACAGCAATGGCCAAACCACAACTCCTAGAGACGAAGATTTTTTAAAAAATCAGAATAATTTTTCCAGATTCGTATGGGTATTTTTATTTTTTATTCCACCTGCAACCTATTTTAAAAAATAAAAAACATTTAATTGCATTAAATGCAAGCTCGCTAAGCAAGCATTGAAAACGTACAATGCGTGTGAACGAATACAAACACAATTTTTTAGCGTGAGCAACTGAAAAGAGCAAGGTAGCCATGGCATTTGTTTTTGTGTTCGCCCCGTGCGAGCAAAGTCGCGAATGTTGTTGTTGTTTTGTTCCCGTGAACGAAGCAGTAATTTATATTGCGTTCTTTGTTATACATACATAGTAAAGCTGCTCGAATTTACTTAACTCATATTCGTGTTGATACTGAATTGAATGTGCGCGTTGAAAATAAAAAGTATTAATTTAAATTTAATTAAAAATGCATGTCAGCAAATTCTATGTACTATTTTCCGATCCGCGCCGCTTTTACCGTTAAAGAAATAAACGCGCGGACTGTGATTTATCAAGTGAGCTCTAAAATTTTTCGAATATTTACTGCTTAAATAATTTGTATTTCATTGCATTTTCTTTTGTTTTGTTTTATTTTTGTTTACAGCTGTGTTATTTTGTCTATCATATATACATATTACAAATTAATTATTTAAAGATCAACAGTCAAGTGATCGGCATGACATTATAGCCCGAGTGTTTCATTTGACTTTGCTTAATAATGGTGCTATTTTTGGTCAAACAGAATGTTTCATGTACTCGATAGAATGGCAAAAACGTGACCTTCCACATGTATACATACTTCTTTGGTTAGAAACCTCGATTAAGACCGATAAAATCGATAGTATTATATGTGCAGAAATTCCGGATCCTAAAATCGATCCATTGCTACATAATATTGTAAAGGCAAATATGATACATGGACCTTGCGGTGTAATGAACCCATAATCTCCATGTATGAGTAAGGGTAAATGT
>JAEIFG010001584.1:0-10961 GCA_018901795.1 Drosophila sp. st01m
CCTAACAATGTTAAAAAACAGCAAAGGGGACCCTTTGCATTAAAATACACATCTAGATCTATACTGAAATTTCATATTTTTTCAAATTAATTTTAATTTTGAATTCAGAAAACAGAATGAACAAAATGACATTCCTTTATTAAATCAGTTAATTTATGGTGACGTTATGAAAGCTTTGACCAAGCATCTCTACAAGAAAAAAATTATGTCCAATTTGGCAATGGTTAAAAAAAAAAATTTAAAGCTCTCAGAAAGAAGTGTTGTTTTGTACTAACAACGATATATGGAGTCGATTAAAATTGAAATTTATAGATTTGAAGAGATCAATTTTTCAAATAGCAAATTTTAACTTTAAATACACCATGTTTAATATAAAATTTCATATTTTTTTCAAATTCAAAATCAATTTTTAAATAGCACAACGGCGACCCCCCTGCATTGAAATCAACATCTAGATCTATACTAAAAAGTCTTTTTTTTCAAATTAGATTTGAATTCAGAATGCAGATCGAATAAAGATGTCTCAATATTATCAAAATGGCATTCCTTTTTAAATCAGTTCAGTTTTGATGAAGTTGTGCAGTCATGAAATTATGAAGTTGGTCAATCCTTAAACAAAGTACCTTTGCAAGCCCAATTTTTTGGTCAATTTGGCATTATTTTAAAAAAAAAAATGAAAGCGCCTAGAGCGCTCAAGTTTAAAGTCTAAACTGTTGTTTTGTACTAACAACGATATAAGGAGTCGATTAAAATTGAGATTTGAAGAAATCAAATGAATTCAAATGAATTCAGAATGTAGAACGAATAAAGATGTCTCACTATTATGAAAATATGAAGTTGGTCAATCCTTTAACCAAACACGTTTGCAATCCCAATTTTTTGTCCAATTTGTCATTAATTTAAAAAAAAAATGAAAGCGCTCAGAAACAAGTTTAAAGTGTTGTTTTGTACTAACAACGATATAAGGAGTCTATTAAAATTGAAATCAACATCTACATCTATACAGAAATTTCATATTTCTTGCATAGTAATTTAAATTTTTTTATTCAAAATGACATTTCTTTTGTTAAATCAGTGCAGTTTTGATGAAGTTATGACCGAAAGAAGTTGGTCAATCCTTTAACCAAGTACCTTTGCAAGCCTTTGAATTCAGAATGCAGAATTAATAAAGATACGGCACAATGTTTAATATAAAAATTTCATAATTTTGTTTAAATCCTTTTAAATTTGAATTCAGAATGCAGAACGAAAAAATATGTCTCACTATTATTAAAATGACATTCCTTTTCTTAATGAGTTCAGTTTTGGTGAATTTATAAAAGTATGAAGCTGGTCAATCCTTTAACCAAGCACCTTTGCAATCCCAATTTATTGTCCAATTTGGCAGGATTTTTAATAAAAAATGAAAGTGCTCAGAAACAAGTTTAAAGTGCTGTTTTGTACTAACAACGATATAAGGAGTCGATTCAGACTTTTAGATTTGAAGAGAGATCAGTTTTTGAAATAACAAAGCGTCGACTCCTTGCATAGAAATAAACATCTAGATCTATAGTGAAATTTCATATTTTGTTCAAATTAATTCTAACTTTGAATTCAGAATGCAGAACGAAAGATGTTAAAATTAATTTTAACTTTGAATTCAGAATGCAGAATGAATAAAGATGTCTCACTATGAACAAAATGACATTCCTTTATTAAATCAGTTTATTTTTGGTGAAGTTATGAAAGTTTGAAGTTGGTCATTGCTTTGATCAAGCATCTTAACAAGTTAAATTTTTTGTCCAATTTGGCATGATTTAAAAAAAAAAATTTAAAGCTCTCAGAAACAAGTTTAAAGTGCTGTTTTGTACTAACAACGATATTAGGAGTCGATTAAAATTGAGACTTTGAGACTTGAAGAGATGAATTTTTGAATCAGCAAAGGGGACACTTTGTATAAAAATCAACATCTAGATCTATACTAAAATTTCATATTTTTTCCAAATTAAATTTAAGTTTGAATTCAGAATGCAGAACGAATAAAGACGTCTCACTATTATCAAAATGACATTCCTTTTTAATTCAGTTAAGTTTTGATAAAGTTGTGAAAGTTTGAAGTTGGTAAATGCTTTGACCAAGCATCTTTACAATGCAAATTTTTTTTCCTATTGGTATGGTTTATTACAAAAAAAGTAATAGCTATCAGAAACAAGTTTAAGCTGTTGTTTTGTACTAACAATGATATATGGAGTTGATTAAAATTTTAACTTTGAGATTTGAAGAGATTATTTTTTGAAAGTGCAAAGCGGCGACCCTCTTAATAAAAATCTACATCTAGATCTATACTAAAATTTCATATTTTTTTCAAATTAATTTTAAGTTAATTCAGAATGCAGAACTAATAAAAATGTTTCACTATTATCAAAATGACATTCCTTTTAAAACAGTTCAGTTTTGGTGAAGTTATGAAAGTATGGAGTTGGTCAATCCATTAACCAAGCACCTTTGCAAGCCAAATTTGTTTTCCATTTGGCAACATTTTTTACAACAAAAATTAAAGCTATAAAAAATAAGTTTAAAGTGCTGTTTTGTACTAGCAACGATATAAGGAGTCGAATAAAATTGAGACTTTAAGATAGCGGCGACCCACTGCATAGAAATCAACATCTACATCTATACTGAACTTTCATATTTTTTCATATTAATTTAAATTTTTTTATTCAGAATGGAGAACGAATAATGATGTCTCACTATTATCAAAATGACATTTCTTTTTTAAATCAGTGCAGTTTTGATGAAGTTATGACCGAAAGAAGTTGGTCAATCCTTTAACCAAGTACCTTTTGCAAGCCTTTGAATTCAGAATGCAGAATGAATAAAGATACGGCACAATGTTTAATATAAAAATTTCATAATTTTGTTTAAATCGTTTTAAATTTGAATTCAGAATGCAGAACGAAAAATATGTCTCACTATTTGCATGCAAATCTGCACTTGTGCTAAGTAGCGATGTTAGTCGCAGCGTTAGATCTAGTGTGTAAGCACGCTTGCCAATCCCTAAATAATAACACTCTCGCGTTTCTTTAAGAACTGTGTCATTTATTAATTTGTAAAGGTTTATATAGGGTGTCTTATGTACTATTTTGTGGAGACCACCGCATTGTTTCTGGACGGTCGTTCTTGTCTACTTATTATTCTACTTAATATTCTATGGAATCTTAGATAATGTTAGATAGAGCCAACTATAGCGTTGTAGTGTGGTTGGCTCCCTTCTTCTTGTTATCCTTATTGGTCTTATGTAATCTCAGACGGAGTCAACTGTAGCATTGTGGTGTGGTAGGCTCTTTTTCTACTTATCTTATTAATTGACATTCTTTGTGTCTAGTGATCTGTGTATGCGTATCGACTGTTTCTCTGTGACTCTTGTGGTATTTTTAGCCTGTTGTGACCCTTTCAAGTGGCTTGTTTCTCAACTGGTGTCATCTCACTCCGAGTGTTGTTTAAATACATGTTCATTTATGAACACTATTATTAAAATGACATTCCTTTTCTTAATGAGTTCAGTTTTGGTGAATTTATGAAAGTATGAAGCTGGTCAATCCTTTAACCAAGCACCTTTGCAATCCCAATTTTTTGTCCAATTTGGCATGATTTTTAACAAAAAATGAAAGTGCTCAGAACAAGTTTAAAGTGCTGTTTTGTACTAACAACGATATAAGGAGTCGATTCAGACTTCTTTAGATTTGAAGAGAGATCAGTTTTTGAAATAGCAAAGCGGCGACCCCCTTGCATAATACTCAACTTCTAGATCTATAGTGAAGTTTCATATTTTGTTCAAATTTTTTTTAACTTGGAATTCAGAATGTAGAATGATGCAGCACCATGTTTAATATAAAATATCATATTTTTTTAAAATTCAGTTTTAGTTTGAATTCAGAATGCAGAACGAAAGATGTCTCACTATTATCAAAATGACATTCCCTTTTTAAATCAGTTCAGTTTCGGTGAAGTTATAAAAGTATGAAGTCGGTCTAGTCCTTTGCAAGTCAAATTTATTTTCCAATTTGCCATGATTTTTTAAAAAAAATATAAAAGCCCTCAGAAACAATTTTAAAGTGTTGTTTTGTACTAACAACGATATATGAAGTCAATTAAAATTTAAACTTTGAGATTTGAAGAGATCAATTTTTGAAATAGCAAACGAGAAACCCCCTGCATGAAAATCAACATCTCGATTTATAGTGAAATTTCATATTTTGTTCAAATTAATTCTAACTTTGAATTCAGAATGCAGAACGAAAGATGTTAAAAATAATTTTAACTTTGAATTCAGAATGCAGAATGAATAAAGATGTCTCACTATGAACAAAATGACATTCCTTTATTAAATCAGTTAATTTTTGGTGAAGTTATAAAAGTTTGAAGTTGGTCAATGCTTTGACCAAGCATCTTAACAAGTTTAATTTTTGTCCAATTTGGTATGATTTAAAAAAGTGGCCCCCTTAAATTTCATATTTTTTTCAAAATAATTTTAAGTTTGAATTCAGAATGCAAAATGAATTAAGATGTCTCACCATTATCAAAATGACATTCCCTTTTTTAATTAAATCAGTTCAGTTTTGGTGAAGTTATGAAAGTATAGAGTTGGTCAATCTCTTAACAAAGTACCTTTGTAAGCCCAATTTGTTGCCAACTTGTCATTAATTTAAAAAAAAAAAATAAAGCGTTCAGAAAAAGTTTACTTCCCTTGTCATTAATGGGTTCAAGAAAAAGATGCAAACTGACGTTGTTTATACTGATTTCAGTAAAGCTTTTGATTCTGTAAATCACTCACTACTAATTCATACGCTTGACCTTCTCGGCTTTCCCACTAATCTTCTTCTTTGGATATCTACTTATTTGAGTAACAGAACGCAAAGAGTTAGTTTCAAAACTTCATTCTCAAAGTCTATCAAAGCTACGTCTGGAGTACCGCACGGCAGTCATCTTGGTCCACTTTTTTTTACGTTATTTATTAACGATCTTCCATGTGTTCTATCTCACTCTCATGCACTCATGTATGCGGACGATGTCAAGCTTTGTTTAACTTATAGTGACCCTCTCTCTGATAGGTTATTGCAAGCGGATTTAAATGCCATGTTTCTTTGGTGTCAAACCAATTTACTTAATCTTAACAGTGCTAAATGTAAAGTAATGAGTTTCTATAGATTTTATCGCCATATCTGTCACTACTCCCTTAATGGCATTATCTTGGAATGCGTTAATGATACCGAAAGCTCAGTAAATTAATTAGGTATAATCCTTGATTATAAACTGAAGTTTAGCAATAATACTGATGTTTCGGTCAATAAAGCAATGGGAGTTCTTGGGTTTATTAAGCAATGGTCCGAAGGAATTTGATGATCCTTATATTACTAGACTCTTATATACATCATTTGTTTGTCCGATACATCTTGAGTATGGGTCATTTATTTGGTCCCCCACGAATACGATCACATCGTGCCAGAATTGAATCAGTTCAAAAACAATATTTAATACTTGCTCTTCGTGGCTTGAGCTGGAACTCTGAAATCCCTTTTCTTCTTACTCTAGTAGACTCCGATTAATTATCTCCCCCTCTCACTAATCGTAGAATTATGCTTGGAGTGATCTTCGTTCATAAATTACTACTGGGTCAAGTTGACTCAGTTAATTTATTGGACGAAATAAACTTTAAACATACCTTTTAGACCAACTCGTAACTTTAACCCCTTATATCTTCAGCATTGCACCACTAATTGGGCTTTGCATGAACCTTTTCGTATTATGTGTGCTGACTATAACAATCTGCACCGTATGATTAGTTTGGAGTATGCTTCACAATCTTTTAAGGCCTCTATATTATTATATCTTACTAATCTAACTAAATGTCGGCTGCTTATGATATAGCCTGACAATAAATAAAATAAAATAAAATAAAAAATAAAATAAAAGCTCAATGGCATTATCCAAATCAGAACATGCGTATAATTGTGGCCAATCCATACTCGAAATCATATTATTTAGCTTATGGAAATCTGTTTTTTAAAAACACCTTCTACGCGCAGTGGTAGCAGATGATAATTTATCAGAGCCCATAGGTAAATTAACACATATATTAAGAGATGGATGATATGGGTTTTCCGGCAATTGGTCATTATCAGGTATAAGTAAATTCGAGTCATTGGAGGCAAACCATTTGACATCGGACAGATTAAAACAGCCCATGACAAAAAGCAAGTCAGTGTCAGAGACTAAAGAAGATATATGTTTGGTAGCGTTAAGTTGAGTATCGTAAACTGTCTCATCAGAAGCTGGTGAAATGTATGAGCATGTAAAAAGATGAAAGATACTTTCACACAAATGAACTCAATGTCGGAATCAAATAGGATTGGTAATGGTTTCGAGGAAAGATTGGCGTCAACAGCCACCAGTACACCACCACCTTTTCGAATTAAACGATCACACCTACATATAGTACACCAAGGATCGGGATTCGATCTTTCTTTCGATTTACATTTCCTTTGTGCTCGGCCACAAACACATGTTCGGGCCAAAAGTTTTGCTGACAAATTTTAGCAAAAACAAGTTATGAAACGTTAAAGTTGGTCAATCCTTTGCACAAGAATCGTCACTGGTCAAATGTTTTGTCCAAATTGGCATGATTTTTTACAAAAAGACCATGAAAGCTCTCAAAAACAAGTTTAAAGTGTTGTTTTGTACTAACAACGATATAAAGAGTCGATTAAAATTGAGAGATCAATTTTTGAAATTGCAAAGCGGGGGACCCTTTGCATAGAAATCAACATCTAGTTCTATACTAAAATTGCATATGTTTTTCAAATTAATTTTAAGTTTGAATTCAGAATGCAGAACGAATAAATATGTCTCACTATTATCAAAATGACATTCCTTTTTTAAATCAGTTCAGTTTTGGCGAAGTTATGAAAGTATGAAGATGATCAATAACTTGTATGTCTGTATGTTTATCACTGAAACTGAAACTGCACTAGTCAAATTTTTTGTCCAATTTGGAACAATTTTTTACAATAAAATGAAAGCCCTCAGAAACAATTTTAAAGTGTTGTTTTGTACTAACAACGATATATGAAGTCAATTAAAATTTAAACTTTGAGATTTGAAGAGATCAACGTTTAAAATAACAAAGACGAACTCTCTGGCATAAAAAGCAACATGTAGATCTAAAGTGAAATTTTATTTTAATTTTCAAATTTTAAGTTTGAATTTAGAACACAGAATGTAATTCCCTTTTTAAATCAGTTCAGTTTCGGTGAAGTTATAAAAAGTATGAAGTTGGTCAGTCCTTTAACCAAGCACCTTTGCAAGTCAAATTTATTTTCCAATTTGCCATGATTTTATTAAAAAAATATAAAAGCCCTCAGAAACAATTTTAAAGTGTTGTTTTGTACTAACAACGATATATGAAGTCAATTAAAATTTAAACTTTGAGATTTGAAGAGATCAACGTTTAAAATAACAAAGACGAACTCTCTGGCATAAAAAGCAACATGTAGATCTAAAGTGAAATTTTATTTTTATTTTTAAATTTTAAGTTTGAATTTAGAACACAGAATGAAAACAAGTAACAAAAAGTAAAAGTAAACAAAATGACATTCCTTTTTAAAATCACTTTATTTTTAGTGAAGTTATGAAAATTTGAAGTTGGTCAATCCTTTGACCAAGCATCTTTACAAGTCAAATTTTTTGACCATTTAACATGATATTTTACAAAAAAGTTAATGCTCACAGAAACAAGTTAAAAGTGTTGTTTTGTACTAACAATGATATAAGGAGTCGATTAAATTTTAAACATTGATATTTGAAGAAATCAATTTTTGAAATAGCAAAGGGGATTTTTTGCATAAAAATCAACATCTAGATTAATAGTGAAATTTCATATTTTTTTAAAATTAATCTTAAATTTGAATTCATAATGCAGAATGAATAAAAATGCCGTAATATGAACAAAATGACAATTCATTTTAAAATCAGTTCAATTTTGGTGAAGTTATGAAAGTTTTCATTTGGTCTATGCTTTGACCAAGCATCTTTATAAGTCAAATTTTTTTCCAATTTACAAACAAAGAAAACTCTCAAAAACAAGTTTAAAGTGTTGTTTTGTACTGTTCATAAATGAACATATATTTAAAGAGCCCCTTGGATTGAGCGAACAAGTGTTGCAGCTCTGGCGCTCAGAAATAGAAGATAAGCATAAACAGTGTAAGATCACTTGAAGATCAATAACAAAGAATGTTATTAATAAGATAAGTAGAAGTGAGCCAAACACACGTCAAATATTGCATAAGACCAATTGGGCTAATAAGAAAAAAAGGCGTTAAACACACTATAACACTATAATTGACCCCCATCGAATATTACATTGACTAATAAGTAAACAAGCGACGACAATGCGTTGGTCGCCACTAACATAGTACATAGGACATCTTATAAAAACCTATACAAATTGAAGAAATAGATAAAATAAAATCTTTAATAGACGAACAAAAAAACGAAAAATTTAAATTAAGAAACATAGAATTTCACAATGTTACCGGACATACGTCCTCGACACTGATAATAATAGGAATAATAGCGATAAGTATAATATATGTTATAAGAAAATATAATAAAAATGTAGATAAACAAAAAATTAACATCGATTTCGAATTACAAAAACCAACTACGTAATTATAGCCTCCCGCAAAATGTTCATAAATGAACATGTATTTAAAGAGCCCCTCGGAGTCACTTGAAAGGGTCATAACAGGCCAAAAAATACCACAAGAGCTCTGGCGCTCAGAAATAGAAGATAAGCATAAACAGTGTAAGATCACTTGCAGATCACTAATAAAGAATGTTATTAATAAGATAAGTAGAAAAGAGCCAAACACGTCAAATATTGCATTAGTCCAATAGGGCTAATAAGAAGAAAGGCGCTAAACACACTATAACACTATAGTTGACCGCATCGAATATTACATAGAATAATAAGTAAACAAGCGACGACAATGCGTTGGTCGCCACTAACATAGTACATAAGACATCTTAACAACCCATAAAAATTGAATAAACGAGACAGTTCTTAAAGCAACGCGCAAGTGTTTTCATTTAGGGATTGGCAAGCGTGCTTACACATTCGTTCTAACGCTGCGACTAACATCGCGACTTAATTCAAGTGCAGATTTGCATGCATATGATTCTTCGAGCAATTTGTTCAAGACTGTCACTTCTAGTAGATACCTTAATCGGTATCACGGAAACAAGTCCATAGATAGCACCTGTCGTGCGTCGTGGCGCAGCTAGGGAAATATAAAATATATATATATAAATCTACGCAAACTACGAGCGACTGCAGCGCTGGAGTGGACGAAGGTAGTAGAGCAACAACCAAGCGGCGCAGAATACAGAACCTGTGAAGTAATCAGCACTAAGCGACGCAAGAAAAGAGCGGCGCGGAATTAGAGGTGAACCACAAAAAAGGCGGCGAGGAAAACAAAAAAAATTCGCCAAGTTAAAGCGACGTGGGAACTCTCTCTCCGAAGAAATCAAAACATAATGGCGACAAGGGAAAATTGAAAACGACGAGGGAATCTCTCTCCGAAGAAGTCAAAACAGAAAGGCGGCAAGGGAATCTGAGGAACGTTTGCCAAAGTTAAGCGACGAAGAAACAACTACAAAAAATTCTAGTAAACGCTAGCACGTGGTAAATTGGACACCACAACAGCTGAAAACAACAACAAAACGCCGGACCTTTGCACGATCGCTATAGACGCGACGGGGGATTCAAAACAATGCAAACAAACAGCAGATAACATTGTATGGAAGAGTTTTCACAAAAATTCGAAACACTCTTAAGGAAAACGCAGGAACAGGTGATTTTCAATTTTACTAGATGTCTAAGAATTGCCGCGTATAAGGAGAGACAAATACAAAAACTGGAAGTCTCCATTCAGAAGCGGAATGAGTTTTTAAAGGACGCTACAGAAAAAGAAGCCGGCCCTTTACCATTAACTATAGAATAATACAACCAAAGACGAGAAAAGAAGACGGAAACACAAAAGAAACCGAAGACAAAACGAGATGAGAAAAGACACCAAAGGAACATAAAGCGAAAGGAGTTGCATACTCTAATTGGAATCACCACAGGAGCTGCACAAGAAAAGCTTATTCAAGAACTAAAACAATTTGAAAAAAAAAATATTCACAATAAAAATATATTGTTACTAATTATTTGGGCTTAAAAAAAACACATAAAAAATTCTTCACACACGGGAACAGCTAAATGCATTAGGGGCAAGTCAGGCTGCAATATATGCAAATTTATTACGTTGGGACGAGGAACAACCAAGGTTGGTTTGGTCAACAAAAATCCACGAAAATCAATCGATGCTAGAAGGCGAATATTTTTCAAAAGGAGAAAACTCAAGCGCTAAAAAAACAAAATAATCGTAGAATTAAACAAGAAAACCATTGGGCAATCATTAAATGAGAAACGATATGGAAGAAGAAGTGCGGACAGAAGAATTTTACCGATCAGCCTGCACATTAGAAACTACAATGAATTGTGCTGGAGATGACGATCAACAGCATCAGAATGACATAGACGAAATTAATGAAAGAATTTCCGAATTTCTAGTTAACACACGAGGACGTGTGATTTGTCAGGAAGGCCGTGTCGGAGATGGAAATATATGTTAACATTATTGATTATTAGTAAGACCATAATCGATAGAGAGTCAGAGTTGTATAGTTCCAATAAGTGGGATCTTAATAAAAAAAAGGTCGAGTGTGGCCCTGATAGAGGTTGCCAGACGTGAGTGAGTTGAAAAAGAAGAAAAACTGAAAACACACGTGGTTTCTGGCAGAAGGGACTCACTACACTTATAGAGAAATTATAGAATGGCTGATAAAAATACGGATTCGGGATTGTGCGCTCCGACACA